>LSSL01002036.1:0-12565 GCA_001953115.1 Smittium mucronatum
TCAGTAATCAGTAATCAGTAATCAGTAATCAGTAATCAGTAATCAGTAATCAGTAATCAGTAATCAGTAATCAGTAATCAGTAATCAGTAATCAGTAATCAGTAATCAGTAATCAGTAATCAGTAATCAGTAATCAGTAATCAGTATTCAGTAATCAGTAATCAGTATTCAGTATTCAGTATTCAGTATTCAGTATTCAGTATTCAGTATTCAGTATTCAGTATTCAGTATTCAGTATTCAGTATTCAGTATTCAGTATTCAGTATTCAGTATTCAGTATTCAGTATTCATTATATTTATAACGTGTGGTGTAAATCCATGCAAGATTATCTTTAAATCCTCATCCACCAAATCAAAATGATTGATTAAATATCGATATAGATAGCGAAGTTTCCAAACTAGCCCTTTATAAGACTAAAAATGTGAAATTATTCACATCATATAAACAAATAATTTTTTTTTTGGTATAGCTTATCACTTTTCAATTTATTTATTATATACTTATATAAAAAAGATAAAAAGTCAATGAAAATGTAGATAGATATTATTTTTAATTTTCCTTGGTCTCCCTATTCCCCCAATATCTTGTAGGAGTGTTATCTCAACGAGATTTAGCATTTCATAATTTGAGAACAATGAGTATGAATGCAGAAATTTCTTATTTTTCAAAAAGTTTCTACATGTATAATATACATTTAACCATTCGCAAACCTGTGGGTTTGAATATAAAAATACGTTTTCTTGATATAGCCTAGAATTTTACAAAACATATGCCAACCTTAATTTTTAAGCGTGTACATATGTTTCCTTTCTCTATTTTAAGTTTTTTTTGGATTTTCTTTAAAATAAATAACCCATTTATCGTTTTTTTTCAATTTTCCGAAAGCAAACAATGAGTTTTATCAACTAAGATATTTCTTTATGATCGATTTTGGCTAAAATTTGGCTCGTTTTTTCATAACATTCCTCTATACCTTTTATCAAGAAGTTCAAAAAAACTATAATTTTCATTACCCTAATGATAGTATATTTTTCTTTAAATTTCCTGTTTTATCCCTCCAATAAATTGATATTTTAAGGTGAAAATACATCATATAATTCATAATTAGAATCATTTTTTTAAAAGAAATAATTTTAGATTTTCATAATTTTAATTTCAAGTTCCGAAAAATTCGATCACTTTTCGATGGACAATGTTTTTGATTTTTTTGGATTAACTTTTTTGAGTGATAAGTTGTATTATCTTAATCTAGCTGTAAATTTTTTATCTTTATATTGGGGAAACACTCTTAAGGATATTTATTATATTTTATGTTATGTGAAAAAGCAGCCTTCTAGATTTTTTTTACAAAGTTGAATTCAAACAATGAATTAGTAATTTGATTTTCAGAGTCAGCTATCACAATGTTTACGCTGTATTTGAGATTCATTTTTTTGGCTCTTTACCAAGGACCCTCAAAGTCTAGGAATAAAATTCCTTTGTACCACCACCCACCACAGATGTCGAAACCAGATAAATTTTTTGGTTCGTATCTTAAATTTCGTTTATAATAACTGGATAATTTGCTTAAATTGATTTGAAATTTGAGCAAAAGTGTAATATTTTTGGGATTGATAATGGTTTTAAGCAAGAATTTGATGTTGTTAAAGTTGTAATTTTTTCTATTTCATCTCATTAGGAAGCTAAATATTGATATACAGTAAAGCAATTTGCTTTTATTGTTTTCCGTATTCCAAAAAAATCATCCAAATTATTTTTTTATATATTTTCTTTACTCATAATGTTCTTTAAATTGCTATAAATATTCTTCATTTCAATGTTTAAACCTTTATTTATCGATATTTTTTATATAAATTTACAGATTTATACCCAAAAACCGCACATCGATAAAATTTCTTTTTTTAAATTTACTCCTTCCTTTTCGATAAAAATTGTGTTATTTCTAAACTTTTTAAAAGCTGAAATTTTAATATCTTAATAACTACAAGATTTCAGTAGTGATTTAAAATCGAAATTAGACTTTTTAATACAATAATAAACAATCGAGTCGTATTTTTTAAGATTATTTGGATAGAAATTTTTCTTGAATTTTAAAAATTCAAAAAAAACGGAATTATCCGCCAATTCCCATTTTTTTTGCTGTAAATTCTCAATGTAAAGGCTCATATTACCTATTTTTGTCTCAAGAATAAGTGATATATATGAAAGTAAAAATGAGTCTATTTTATTGTTTTTTTGTGCCAATTCTTATTTATAAAAATTTCAATCGAACAAAATAAAAAAAATAGATCTAAAATAATATCCAAAAGAACAAAAGAAAAGAAAATACTAAGAACCAATGCAATTTTTGAAAATAGAAAGTGCATGATATGATGACTTTGTGTAGCAATTTAAAAAAAATAATATTATTTAGAATCTGAATTTTCTCATTTGACAGGTTTTAAATAACGGATAACAAAATACGATATTATTATGCCTAAATTGATGCGTTTAAAAATATTTTTTTTGCCTAAATTTACTGCTTTTGTGTCAAATTGGTCGTTTTTGACCCTTTTACCTATATTTTTTTACTTTTATATCTTAATTTGATTATTAAAAAAATTCGTTAATAATTTGGGAATATAATTATAATTTTTATAATAACCTTGGTTTTTATTAATTCAAAATTTTTTTCGAAAAATTAAACTTATGAATATTATTGCTATTACTGAATTCTATTAATAAAACTACTACTAAACAATTTGAATATTTTCAAATTCATAAGTTACGGGCCTAAAAAAAATATGAAAGGCCAAATTTATATTATTTTTTTGTGAATAAAATATATATTATTATAGTTTTCAACTTTTTTAAAAAAAATCGCTTTATTTTATTCTTATTGCGCTTTATTTTATTTAAATTTATCAAAGAAAAAATTTTCAACACCACCCCCCTTATATATGTTAAACAGGAAAATATCTTTACCAATTAACAGATTTAAAATAACTAGGAGAAGTAAAAAAGTTATTCAGTTTTTGAGTGAAAAAATTAATTATTATAATACATTTATATATATCATCAAGTATTTCGATTTATATATACATTTTTAAGGACACATAAAACCCTCGCATTTTAACTTTGCGTATTATGATATTGATAGACTCATGATATCAAATAATTTTTGTACGAATAATTGAGCTTACTATTATTGGAAAATTACAATCGATTAATTTTGTATTAAGTCTTCATTGGTACTGGTATTTATATTATTGATAGGATATTACTGAAAATAATACTTAATATTATAGTTAAAATTTTTAGATATCTCCGATTAAATTTATTTTTTTCCTTTATCAGGGTGCGTTATATTAAAAATTGAGAATCTGTGTTCTAATAAACCGAATAAAATATTTCTTCGTTTAATACCAGCAAATAATAGAAATTTAAACGTGAGAAATTGAACGGAAAAATATGGGGAAGGAAATATTTTTAGCTTATAATCATTCGTTTTCAATCAAATTATCAAACTTAAAATGACTGAATAAAATTAAATAACCCAATAAACCGCAAAATTTAAATAAAACTATAATTTGTTTATAATTATACCTGGAATTATTATTTTTTGCTAAAATGAAATACGGATTTATACAGATAAATTTTAATGATGCTAAAATTAAATATAAAATTAAATATTTAGTATTATATGGGTTAAATTAAGATACAATATGAAAAATCACCTCAAAAACATTTATCTGTTTATTTTTTTACTTTATTAAGCATTTAAAAAATAAAATTTTAAAACGAATAAACTGTATGATAATGATTATAATTTCCTTCTCTTTTAATATTATTTTATTTTATTTTATTTGGTGTGTGCTATTACAAGAGTTTTATTTATAATTAATGAGCATATCTATTCATAAAAATAAAATTTTATCGTTTAAATTGTTTATATGTATTTTTAATTCGGAATATGTGTGCATTAAGTTTGATAATAATAAATCTAAGTACTATTTAAATAATAATAAATCAAGATTAAAAAATAACATAAATTTTGTTGTTAATAATAAATAAAATATAAACGTATAAATTTTTAAAGCTTATTTTCTGATTTTTTAAATATAGAAAAATTATGTTATATTATATTATACTATTGAAAGTTTTAATTAATAAATTAAAATACAAGTTTTATTCTTAAATATATTTGTTTTCAGGAAATTTTAAATATAATTTTGATATTTTTTAAAATAAAAGTTAAAATATTTTATAAAAAAATTAATTTTATATAAAGATATTTTATGTCTATTTTTAAAATAAATATAAATATTATTGTATTTTTAAAATTTTAGATTTAGGTACAATTTATATTGTATGGGAATCAATTTAACGAGTATATTCTAATTATAAATTTAGCTAAATTATAAGGGTATAAAATGGCTCACTATTATTTTTTTTAAAAAAAACATTCAGCTCAAATATTTTTTGTTTTAACGGCGAGATATTTACTAATCGGTTTATTTTACACTACATTATCTCTTTTTTTCATTTTTTTCGAAAGAATTATTATTAATTGGATACAGAAATTTCTAATTAATATTGACTAAAAAAATTATTCGCCTATTATTTTGGAGTTAATTTGATAAATAAAATGGAGAAAAGATATATATTTTTGCAAAAATAAAAAACGATAACAATGTAGTACTTTTTGGCAATCATTTTAGTCTCAAATTTTGTAAATAAATCTTAAAAAAATAATTGAAATCATTAAATGCATATATTAGAGAGGCATACCAGGTTAATAGATTAATCAAGCCAAAAATTAATGACTAAACAACTGATAATTATTAACTCCTGATACATTATTTATGGCCATTATTCAAAAATAAAAGCTATCCACCAATAAAATCGAGTATTTAATTTAATTTTCTTTTTTTGAACCCAAAAAACGGCTCTCAAAACGTAGAATATGTTTGCTATAATAACCCATAAACTCCGTATTAATATATTGATAGCAAAATCAAGTAGTCACATTGTATTCATCGACTTTATGAAAATAAAAATACTACTAAAATCCAAAATATGAAGTATTTTTCAGAATTAAGCTTAAAAAAAGTTTATTGAACTTTAAAACGCTTTAAACTTTGGGAGTATTGTTTTTAAATCTACTTAAGTCTCTTATCAAATTAAATTATAAAGGTAAAACTTGAATTAAAATTAATCTGATAAAAAAATGTAATTTTTGGAACCTTAAATATTTTTGGGTTAATCTTAAATAAATTATGTATATTAGATTTAAAAATTTTAAAAGTTTTAAAACTATTATATAAAAAATACGTATGGATAGTTTCTTTTAAATAAGCTTTAAATTAAGAAAAAATTAATATTATCGTATATTATAATCAATCCTTAGTTTTTGAAATTCAAACAATTCTAATACTACATCAATCATATGTATTTTTGGGGGGAATTATTTTCTATCAATTATGATATAATAATTATATGATTATTGGAGTTCTTAAATCACATTAATCTGTCAAACAAAACTGGTTTTTTTTTTAATTATCTTATCAAAATGATCGAGCTTTATTTTTTTTAACTCTGATATTTAAATTTTTTTCATTAATGCGAAGCTCAATAAAAATTAATCTGTGTGTTTTGAAAATTTAAAAATAAACTTAGGAATAAGTTTATAGAAACTGTATCACTTTATTAAAATGCTTTTTTATTTGAACTATGGAGTTTATCTGAAAAATTTAAAAAATTTAAAAAATTTTGAAAATAAAAAATCGAGCATCATATATATGCATATGCATTAATGAAAATGTGTTCCGGGTAGTAACTAGTCACAAAGCTCTTCTATTATTTTATATAAAGCCAATAATACCCCTGATCAAAATTATAGGGGTTTTAAAGGATAAAAAATAGGCTAAATTCGGATGATTTCGTACTTAGAGGGGTACATTTTACCTTTTTTCGGGACTATTTAATAACAAAAAAAAAGCTAAATAGATAAATTTACAGAAAAATTACAGCAATAAGAGATATCACATTAAATATTTACAAAATAATTAAAGCTAGGACAAAAAAAAAATAAGAAATAAAAAAATTTGCTGATATATTCATTTCTAATTTAATATAGACAGAAAAAAAGTTATATAGATGAATAAAGAATCAGATTATTTTACTTTTTTTTTATACATTAAAGAAACGCTTTAAAATATTTTTTTATGATTTAAAATTATGTTTATAGTTATCGGGAACTAAAGAAAGTCAGATTTTTTTTAAAAAAACAAATTTTCTAAGAGCTCATGACACATTATATTTCTGTTTTTGAGAAAACTTCGCCTGAAACTGTGAAAGTACGATCAGATGTTTTGGGTGAGGACTGAATTTTTATCAAAATTTTATGAAAAATTTAACAAGTTTTTGTTTTTTATTTTTTTTTAAACAAATAAAATTCCGTATCGGCTTGATTAGATTACTGAGATGGATGTTTAATCGGATTAAACGGTTGTGGATTCGAAAGCCTTTCATATTTTTCACCAAATTATAGATCTTTTTTCGGTTTTTAAATTTCCAAATCTCAAGTTTTATTCATTTCAGAGGTTTATTAAAATATTCTATAAAATTAGTTTGATTTATATTCAATTATAGCGCTTTTATTAGAATATTTAAGTATTATTTCTCCGTTTTTGAACAGATTTTAAGGAAATTTTTCTGTTTTTAAGAATTTGAAAATCGAGATTGCTTATGAATTTCTTCTTATATGATGATAGTTTTTTATAGATTCCAATTATTTGATTGGGAGACAAGTTTTAAATTTCGTAAAACTCATATATATAATATTATAATATGTATCTCCATCTGTAAATCCACTATTTTTTGAGCCAAAAGTTTCTATCGCTCTTTCCAAAGATTTATTTACGTCATAAAGATCTTTTAAATACATTATCCTTTAAAGATTTTTATATTCTCCACCACTTTTTATTTAAATACTCTCTGAAAACATCTTAAAGAATTAAAAATCTTTCCAGAATTGATATTATTGAGTTCCATATATTTCTTGAATATTTTTTCAGTAAAATTCTTTTCCCACAGCTTTTAAATATTTTATTTCTTATGTGAAGATTTTATTTGTTTTTTATTATTCTTAGTGTAATATTCTATCCCTATATATATCTTAGCTATAAAAAACCGAGTTTGAGTAAACTTCGATATCAAAATTATCGCTAAAATATTATAATACTGATCTAATTCAGATATTAAACCTACAAAATCTACCTGTGAATCTTCTAAAACTCATAGATTATTTTATTTACAATATAATTTTTTTGAAATAGCTAGATTAATACCATTTTTAGGCATTTTAATATTTTTTAATATATCAATGATCCATATTTAAACATAACTGGTGTGGAATCATCAATACACCATTATAAATATCTAAATAGATTCAAAAAAAAAAAACTTATTCTATTTGATACCAGATCTATTGGAATTTTTAGATGTAAAAACTGCATCATTTTTACATTAAACAAATCTATTATCTTCGATTTAACTGACTTAAAAGGGATATTATGAAGTCTGAATTTTTCTATCACTAATTGGATTTTTCATGTTGAATTCATTGGAAATAGATTTTTTTAAGACAAATACGCATATATTTATTCTGTGTTGCTAAAGAATTTAGCTAATTCTTTATCTCTATTTTTTTTCCTCTCTGATCTTTTTTGTAGGCAATATCACCTTTTTTGAGTGTTAATCTAAAGATTTTGTAGTACCCTCCTTGCACCTTATAATTTTTTGGAATAAATTGCAGATATATATTTCACTTTTCTTGCAATAATATTTCATAATTATTATTCGGTTGCCACTTATTTTTATTTCTTATATAAAGCAATATTATAAAAGTTAATTTTCTACAATAATCTCGAGATATTTAGTTTTTTTAAAGCTTGTAAAGAATGATCAAAGTTTCCACTTTTTTTCTAAGAAATAAACTGAAATATACAAGGTTTAGAGAAGTTTTAACCAACTTAATGTAAGCCCAAAAATAATAAGTATTCACTTTTAAAAAGTGCATTTTCAGTATATTAAGAAATATAATTTTTATATTAATCTAGATTTTTCATACATATTTAGTACCCTCATGAAAAACTATAGTTATATAAAGAATTTTATTTGAATTATCATATTATATATATTATATTTATTTCAAAATTAAACCCTCTTATAACATAAATGTGAACAACTCATATTATACAATAGACTTTTTAATCGGTTTCAGGACTGAATTTTTCTTAATTAATAAAAAAAAAATTATGTGCGAAATTAAAAAAATAATGGTGAATTGATAGAAATTAGATCCATTTTTTGTGGGATAATGGATAATGGATTTTTTTATTATGCGACTCTATTTCCTCCTTTTTATTTAGCATTAATATATAGATATTTTTTTTTAAATCCCTATGAGAACTAAAAAAAAATTTATCACAAAAAATTATTTCAAAAAATTAGCCCTTGATCTTATCTAATATCCGATTAAAATATATATTATATCAATCTCAAAATTTTTTTTGTTTTTCAATAACTAAAAAAGAGGCTGTCATAAATTGAAATATTTAAATGAAAATATTATGCTTTGTGACGTTCTTAATAACTAGAGATTTTGAATTATTTTCTTTATAGAATTCCTTCCTTATTATAAAGATAAAAAAGAAAAAAAAATGGTTTAGTAAAATATAATATCATCTTATTCCAATCCATTTAAATGCCGATTTAAAAAAATATACTATATCGATCGTAAACTTTTGGATTTTTTGTTTCTAATTTTTTATTTATTACAACAAATTATCCATAAAACATTTTTAGCGTAAAATTTTTTCATTGTATATTTTAGAAACCAAAAAATATGAATTTGGTTAATCTAAATGTATAATTGCAACTTTTTTTTAGAAAAAAATTATAAAAAAGCATATCCACAATTCAATCCTATAATATATAGGAATAATGTATAAAATATATTACTTTTAGCTTCTTTATAATCATTTTAGTGTATGAATATCGCATTGAAAATGTAATAATCTCGACCTAAAGTCATTTAAATATCATTTGTATCAATGAAAATAGAATAACTGAAGATTTTTTAAGATAATAATTACACATTTTATTACGATTACTTATATATAAATAATTAGAGGAATCATTGGCGAAATATCAAATGTTTTGAATTATATAACGATGCTATGCTACAATTAAGTGCTTTTTTATCGATTAATAGTGATTGGTTATAAAACTGGGAATCTTTAATATAATTTTTTTTATTATAGCACAGTTCTTAATTTAAAAATAAACACCGAAAAATATTATAAAAAACCCAGAAATAAAAATTTAATAACATAATTTGGTTTTTTATCTTTTTTTATACTAAATATAAATTTAACGGATCCCCCTTTTTCCTAAAAATTTCAAACAATAGTAAAATGATTTTTTATTAAAATAGCTATTTCTGGATAATATCTTATTTCTACTTGACATTAATATTATTTCTTTATTTTAATATAATTAAAATTTTGAGATTATGATATATTTTTTATCATCACTGAAAAAATATTTTTAAATTGAAATTTAAAAGATTCCGGAATATTTATTCCACCTCCATATTTTTTTGAGTAAATTATTTTGTTGAGTAAATTATTTTGTTGAGTAAATTATTTTGTTAATTTTCACTAAATATATATTTTCGGAAAAACATTTAGGTCTTATATAAAACATAAAAATTTAATTTTATATATCTTACTTTATTTAAAATGATTAAAAAACCACTTTTATTGTTTCTTATATGTTTTTTTATTAATTGTAGATATTATTATAAGATAAAACTATTTTTAATCAATAATATTTTTATATATTAAATATTTAAAAAATAAATAGAAGGATAACCGCGATAACGTACCATAATTATAAAAGACTTCTATTAGACCCCACCACATCTTAATTATATAACCATCACAAAAAAAAATTATAAGTTATATAATAACTTGAAATTATTAGCTAATTTTGTTTTCATATAAATAAGTCTTATAATTATAAATTTATTAACATTATAAATTTTTATTCACATGAAAATCCTCTGACTTCTATTATTAAAAAAGGTGAACAGTTATTTCGAAATACCTGAATCGATTTCTTTTTCTTAAAAACTAAAATCAAATATCCCCCGTTTTCTTTTTAAAAAAGGTTATTATTTTAATAAATGAACGCGTTTATAATCAAATTAAATTGGATCAAGAAAAAGAGTTAGCTGTTTATCACCTTTTTTGGGACCAAAAATTTATTAATTTTTTATTCGCTATATCCGCATTTTACATAAAATTACTTATAAATTAACCTGGTTATTTATGTTAGCCGAAATTAAATTTTTTTTACTTGCTGAAGCTTGGAAATATTTTTAATATTGTTCTCTAAAAGGAATAAGTTTTAAATAAACACAAAGACACATGTATATGGAAGATTCTCTTTGAGAGCGGACATTTTCCTAATAAATTTTTACCACTTTGCTAATTAGGAAATTTAAAATTAAAATAATGTGTAAATTTATTGGGAAATTCAAAATATGAATTTTAGAGGCTAATTTTTTATTGGTAAAATGTTGAAAATTTATTAGAACAAAGATGTTTTCTATTTTTATTGGTCTGGTTTTAAATAAATCCAAGTGTAGCCAATATTTTACACAGTAAAAAAAATTGCGATCTTCAAAATAATCACCCACATATCGTTCAATCAAGTAGATTCCGTTTATCTTATAAAATTTTTCTATTTTTATTGGTTTATTTGTAAATTATAAATGGAATTATGTTTGAAAATCAAAATTTATCAACAATTAGTATTTATTTTTAAACCCATATTAATTATTGGAGCCCAATTTATTAAATTTATGATTTGCTAAACATAAATTAGTTTAATGCATAGTTAGTCGAAATAATTCTTATTGGAAATATAATCAAGCGATGTTAAATAAATTTATAAATAGTTAATTTCATTTTTAAACAAACCAATTTTATTTCAAAAAAAAATGTTTAGCGAGTAATCAACATATTTAAAATCAATGGGTTTAATTTTAAAGGTATTTAGAGAGGAGTGAGTTTAATCGATGGCTTTATAATTATAAGCTAATGATTACTATATTTCATCTAATGTATTAAAGGGTAAAAATAGCCATATGAATATAATTAATAATTAAAAATTAAAAATTAAAAATTAAAAATAATTTTAAAGATTCAGATATTTAAATAATTATGAGAAAAAATATACTCGTGTTTTTTTATTCTAATTTTATTTAACTTCATTTCTATGATAGACTTTTTACCTTTAACAGAAATTTACTATAAATAAAAAAATTGGCACAAAATACCAATAATAGATATAAGTGGTTAAGATGGTCATTAGTATAAGAATATTGTAGAGTGCACACTCTATTTAAATAAAATACGATAAGATAAGATAAGATAAGGTAAGATGATATTATTTTATTTATTGAAAAATATCCACGAATACTTTTATATTGAAGTCGAAATCTATGGTACACTGTTTTATTTCCAGAGTTATTGGAAGATTGTTTTTAATAAAATGCAGATTTTTTTTAGAAAGAAAATAAATAACTGAAATGTTCTAGAAAAATCGGGAGTCTGTTTATTTTATTTTTATTTTAAACGAATATCTCAAAATATAGTTTTTATTGGGATGGAAAATGGTCATTTCAATAACAAGTATGACAAATTTCTAATAAATAATTGATAAAATTTTATTATTTATTTAAAGCACCTAAATTTTTTCACATTATAAAACATGAAATAATAAAAAATAAATAATTTTTAGATACTTATGAGTTTTCGTAAAAAATAACACCTCAGACTTTTAATAAAATGTATACGATTTATGATTCACTTTATGCTTTTTCGAAAAATAAATAAAAACTAAATACATTTTCTTTGATTTCATCAAAAATAATTTAATTTATTGATTTAGCTATAAGTTTAAATAATTAACTAACCGTTGTTTTGAGACTAATTAAAACTTTTTTTTTTATAAAAAACATAATTTTTTTTGATATTTTTATCAGCTATATGTTTTAAAAATGATAGGTTTTTATTAGACTTTAATAAAAAGTTATCAGATATACAGTATTACCCCACTTAAGTGCGCACTGTCTTAATTGCGCACCCCGTTTAAATTTTGATAATGCAATTAGAAAATTTGAGAATCAATATTTTGTTGGTAAATTTAAAAATTTTGATTGGGGTAAAAATTATCAAAGATGAAGATTATTGGATTCTATTTATAAATGTGATTCAATTTTGTCAATTATTAGCCAAACATTTGGATTATTGATTTGGATTTTTTTTTTTGAGCTTTGAATTGCTCATAACCAAAATTTCCAGATTTATTTGGAATTAAATTGCTCGAAACAGGGTGTAAGTGCCATTTTTTTAAAATTATAAATCTTTCCATTAAACATGATCTTCATCATTTTGTAATAACAATATCAAGCCTTTATGGGTATATATGTATCATAAGATATTTACT
>LSSL01002038.1:0-11446 GCA_001953115.1 Smittium mucronatum
TTTTCCGACCACTTGAGCTTATAAAATTAGTAAATTTAACACCTGAAAAAATATTTTGGAAGAGGAACATATACCCCAAATATTACAAAGATATACAGAAATATATTTATCTGTTATTCCTGTGATATATTTAATCTTATATAGCTTTTAAAATAATACTTTAACTTAGCCATAGTTTTAATATAAATAGGAGTGGATGATAAAATAGTTTTAAACTAGTACTTAAACCATTTATAAATACTATCTTTGTATAATTATATCAACTTAGCTATGCGATATTCAGGTACAAATTTAGCACTTATAATATGTTGCATAGTGACTAAAACCCTCAAATTTTATTACCTTTTGCTAAAGTTTTGAATTTTGGAGGGTCATTTACTTTATGAGCTCTTATCGGAAGCAATTATATTAATAGGGTAAATTAAACATACGATAAAATAGGAAGCCAATTCGTAAATGTGCCGATTGTGCAGTAGGTGATTGTACGAATAGGTCAATGAGCAATTTGCAAATTTTTAGGTAAGTTAATTGGGTGATAGTAAAATGTATAGTATATTAATTGGGCAGTAGGTGAAATTGTAAGGTGGAGAAAATAGAATGTCAAATTGTCAGTAGTCCAAATGTAAATAGGCAAATAGTGCTGACACCAGATAGAACACATTATATTAACTCAGAAAATTTTTTTATAAATCTAAACATAAATCAAAATTTATTTCTTAAATATTTTTATAATTAATTATTTTAAAATATAGATTAGAGAATCTGCAATTCTTCAATTTTAAAAATCTAAATATGGTTTGTTTTTTAAAAAAAAAATTTGATTTTTTTTAATTTCATTATTTTTTAATATAATCCTCCCTAAACTAGAATACTAATTTAGTAGGTATTTTTATTTTATTTTTAAATCCAACATATATGCTATTTTTATTGCAATATATAAGAACAAAAAAAAAATACAAGTTAATAAATTTTAAATTTTTTTATGATACACTTTGAAAATTTTAAATTGGAAATAAGTTATAATTGTTTTTCTAAGTGTTTTTTATTAATTTTCTTTACATTTGTTTATTGATAAGTTTAGTTTTATGAGATTATAACCCATGAGCCAAATTTATAAACTAATTATTGATATAATTCTTATTACTGATGACTGCTTTATGTAGAATAGCCGTATATATGGCTCTACTCTGTTATTTTATCAAAATTTATTTTATTAGAAGTTATATAAAATCGTATTTAAATTACATAGTATAAAATAATATTGCTTAAAAACTTGCTTTTTTTGGATATTTATTTATTTATTTATATTTATAATATCAATTGATCAATTAAAAAATGATAAAATTATTTTAATAAAGATTTAAATTTTCAAAGCCGTTCATTTTTTAAATGGAATTTATGAAACTCAAAGAATTAAATTTCATGCCTAAAATTAAACATTATTAATATATATTTATATCTAAAAAAAATAAAATAAACTTTTACAATTACAAACTATAATTTTTCAGGTACTATTAATCCAAAATTTAGTTTTTAAGTTATAAAATAGAACTAATTATGGATAAAAAATCATAAAATTGCATAAATCAATATTTTAAATATTATAAGGGGTATTATTATTATAATTTTGCAATTTGATGGTTAATTTTTCAATTTTTTGGTAATTTGCTGAAAACTGGTGAGCATTTCTTAAAATATTTAAAAAAAAAAGCAAGCCTATTCATTACAAAAAAAATTTTCACAATATTTTATTTTAACGAAAAGTCTTTGAATCAATAGCGAATTTCAAAATAGACTTTTCAATAAATATAATTTAAGTCTATGAAAAATCATTTATATTATGAATATAAATTGATTAATTGCATTAATAAAAAAAAAAAATAACGTACTAAATTCAACACTTTTAAAAAATAATTGAAAAAGTAATTTTTTGAATTTATAAAATATATATAGACAACTAATTCGTATGAATTTTATGTAAAAACTTTAAAAAACATAATATACTTATAAATAGAGCGAATTGTATTAAATTCATAAGTTACAAGTTTAAATTTAAAATTTTTTAATTTTTTATATACCCACAAAAAGATATTATTTTCAAATACTAAAAAAATTATAGTAAAATAAACATAAATTTGAAATTGCTATAAATTATAACTAATTTAAATCAATTATTATTTATCGAAAAAATAATAATTTACTTAGATAAAAACAAACTAAATTTAATTCATTTATTTTTTTTAGTCGTTTTCAAAGTGAAATTTTTTATTTATATAAAATATTGATTAGAATAATAAATTTTTTTTTAAAAATTCAATAATTTTTATATTTAGAATTTTTCTTTTGATGTCATGTAGATATTTATAATAGAAAATAATTGATAATAATATTATCAATCAATTTTTAATACTAAATTTAAATACAAAAATTGAAAATTCTTATAAAATAATTTTTTATGAACTAAAATAAAGATGTTAAATAATTTCATTTATTCTAATAACTTTAATTCGATTAATAAATTTAAATTTAAATTTATTTAATATTTTTTAAATTTTAAAAAAACAAGATTTAAATAGTGAGTTTGTAATTATAATGGTTAAATGTAATCTTGTATATCAATTAAAATCTTCAACATATATTAAATTATTATACATGTTTCTGAAAATTCACTTTTATTTATAAATGTAACAGATTAATAAAAAATAAGTTATATTATAAAAAAATTTTAATTACAAAAAAAACAATAATTTATGTTTCAAATTATAGCGATATCTAATTATATGCTATAGTTTTTTTATATATTCGATTTACAAGTAATCATGGACCGATTTTTTGATAATTGCTATTATGATAAAAACTTATGGATAATATCTAATTTTTATATTTACATAATTAAATGTCCAATAACATAAATAAAGACACATAACAATAATATTACAGTTATATTGATTTATATTTTTATTTTAATCAAAAATATTATTTTTTACACTTTATATTATCTGTATTATTATTAATTTATTTTTTGTTACTTGAGATTGATTTTATATTTTTTTAACATACTATGAAAATTATAATTATTTAATCTATAAATTTAAATATTTTATATAATTAAATAAAATTTATCATTTATCAGACTACTGTTTAATCTTTAAAATTATGTTTAGTATTTTATATATTATATATATTTTAATTTAATCTACTCACCGATTTTTTTTTTTGACGATTCTAAAACACAAAATTTGTCTTTTTTTATAATAATTATTCATGATAATATTTTTTTAAGTTATTTTAAATACTCGATCAATAGTATTATCAAAACTATCATCAAATTAAATTTTATTATTATCAAAAAAGCCCACAATGAAAATTTTCATATCATTATATAAATTACTTACTTATTAGATAAGACAAAAAATTTAATAATAAAAATTTTACCACTTGCAAAAAACATTACATGCACTTAGTTCAATGTTATTTCGTTCCCACGATTACATAAAATATATTTTTAATATTTAATTAATCTATGAATTTAAATAAATATATCTTAAAAAATCATAATTTAATAATAAACCAAAAAATGGCATAGTTATAAATATTTTATTTAATTGAATGAAATTTAAACTCGTGAAAAATTAAAAATTAAATTTTTGTAAAACATGTAAAAAATTTTACATGTGAAAATATATAAAGAGAATTCTTTTAAAATTATTTAAGATACCATTATTTTTATATAATTATATTATTTAGCATTTAGAAGGATTTTTTAAGGGAAATTTTTTTTTCTAAGATGAATTTAATGCTCAAAAATACCTATGGATAATAAAATTATTGAATATAATATTAATACAGCATAATTGATGGATTTATTTGTTTGAAATTTATAAATATTATTTTAATTTGGAAGATAATTAATTTAGATATATTATTTAAATTATTTTATTAATTGAATTTTAATATTAAATCTTTACTTAATAAAAAGATAAATTAAATCTAATGATAATGGTGATATAATATATCGATTTTGCTAATACAAATAAATAACTATGTTCAAAATCTAATGCTATTTTCAATTAAATTTAACTATTATTAGCAATAATTTAGAATATTTGTAATGAAGTTTTGCTTATTTGATTAAAAGTTAATACTTGTATTACTATGATATTATATTGATGATTTTATAATTTACATACATAGAAGTTTTAAATCTATTCAGATTAAATTAATTTAGTGAATATATCTCATAATTCATAAAAAAATTTAATTTTACTAAAACCTCATCCATTTTGATTGTAACATAAAAATCTAATAATTGAAAGTAAATAAAGAGAATACAGTATAAAAATGAGAAATTTAATTTTTTCTTAATTTGAATTATATTTCGATATTAAATGATCAATATTCATAAAAATATTTTATACATATCCTTTTAAAAAAAGAATTTTTCAGTAATACTATTTCAAGTTTAAAGATCTAAAATGTATTTTTTTTTGCAATAATAGTATTTAGAACCCGAAAAATTATGTAAAAACTTTTTAATAAAATCAATTTATTGAATAAATTTTAATTCTCATAAGAAAGATTTAAATAAAATTAATGTTTTTTTTTATCGAGATTTTATTATAATAATAGAATCTTAAGTAATCTGATAATATTTTTTAGAAAGATACTATTTTCAATGATATGTAGATTTATATCTAGATAAATCAAACCAATTAAAATAAAAAATTGAAAAACACAATAAAATTAAAGTGAATGTCTGAATTTTTTAGCAAAAACGATAAACAAAAGACATTTTTTTATTAATTCTATAATAAAAATCTAAATTATTCTTAAATGGTTTAAATTTAACGTTAAAAAAACAATTTTTCTAAAAAAAATCAATTATCAATTTTCAATAAATAAAAATTATTTGTTGATAATAAACATATAATATAATATCTTTTAAACGAAAGTAAAAATATTTATAGAATCTAAAAAAGTACTTATCTAATATTAAATTAAAAATACACAATTAATTCCAATTTATTTTAACCTTTGACCACATATAGTTTGTTTATATTTATTTATTTACTTACTAATAAGATAAATTTATTTAGCTCCCAAATAAATATAAAGAATAAAAATTTATAAAATATTAAATAAATCTGCTTGGCCGCTATGGAGGCTCCGTACCCACAAGGATTTGGTTCAAGGGGGATGTTAATTTATTGATAATTTTGGTATTAATATACGGGCGACGCTAATGCCATCAAAAATTTTATCTGTTCTCAGCTCAATTATTTGGCCGACTTCTTCAGCGCTGAGCTGACAAAAAAAACATTTAGACTCTGCCCCTAAGAAGCTTTCCGATCAGCTTCAGCTGAGTTGAATCGGACGAGTTTAAATTTTGACACAATGATGAATGGTTATTATCGGTGGTGACACGCTTGATCATCAATATTCGGACGGTCTTCCACCTTTTTCACATTAAAAATAGGTGTTCAATGGTCTCTGGTGAATTCATTTTGCAAATGGGCAAAACAATTTAAAATTTTTAATCATGATTTTTGCATTGGATAGGCGTTAATTCATCCAAAATTGACCAGTTCGAATTTTCCCAATTTCTTGAATGCCAATTCGCTGGGTTGGGAATAGAGCTTGAAGTTTTAACCCTCTTCCAGAATTTTCTATTCCTTTGTCTCGGGTCAATTTGTAAATAGCTGGGTTTTTTTTCAATGACTTTCTTTCGACTAGTGATTTTTCTGTTTGAAAAAACTCATCAGTTTGCCTTACTTTTTTAATCATCGAGATTTTCTTTTTACCAAGTACTGATACGAGAATTATTGGAGCTATTTATTAGATCGGAAATCCACTTTTTGGAAGTTTTTCGATTATAAAATGCACTCTCTCTTGCATCACTAGC
The DNA here is from genome assembly GCA_001953115.1 of Smittium mucronatum. NCBI lineage: Eukaryota > Fungi > Kickxellomycota > Harpellomycetes > Harpellales > Legeriomycetaceae > Smittium > Smittium mucronatum. Next base: position 5,903 of record LSSL01002038.1, read on the forward strand.
TTTTAGAAACACTGAATTTATTCCCAATTAATGTCTCATTCTTTCCATTGCAGAGATTTACCCAGACAAATTACTATTATAATAGCTTTATATATCTCACACTGGATTATTTTACATATTTTTTCACTCATACCGAATTTCCTCCAAATTAGCAGCCAATGGGAATCAGTACTGAGTTATACATTTATATTTTATTGCAGTCAGAAGATCTGACCTTATTAGGAATCAATATCAGATGAAAAATGCATTCTGAAATTTTTTTTTATTTTTCAAAATGTTTATGATACTGACCAGTCATAATTAAAAGCATAGCCTAAATATGTATACTTTTGGAAATTTTCCATTTCAATATTTTGAATAAATATCTTTTGACTATTAGTTGAATTTATTCTTAGAATCCTACATTTGGAAGCATTGATTTTCATTTCCCATTCATTTGACCAATTGGATAAAATATCCAGTGTTTTTTTTAGAGCGTGCTAACTGTTAGAAATTACTACCGCATCTTCTGCAAACAACAATCTATGAATTATTTTTCCAAGTGAAGGCACATAAGCTCGTTCCATCACTTTAAATATATATTATATAAAATTTTTGAAAATTATTGGTGAATCAGGAAATCCTTTTCTTAAAACGCACATATATTCTAATTATTCTATGATTTCTTTTTCAATTCTTATTTAAGTTTTCGGTGATGTGAAAAGACCATGAATTAAATCCAGAATTTTTTCCCCAATTCCGATACTTCTAATTTTATAAACTAGACCCATATGAGACACTAAATGATATGCTTTGGTAAAGTCTATGAACCCTATCCAAGTCTCTAATCCAATTAGCTTTCTTTTTTTCACAATTTCAATAGTACTGTAGCTTGAGATGACAAGCATCAAGAGTTCTAAATCCGGCTTGCTCTTTTAAAATCAAATCTTATTTAGAGCTTATAAAAGTGAGATATTAGCTATAATTTTTGATAAAAGTATAACTAAGTTTGTTGATAGTGACATACTCCTATAGCTTTTTAGTTCTTTGAGGTCGTCCTTTATGGGTACAAGGATAACTATACTTGTTCCATGATCTCTGGTATTGTGCCTGTGTCACACATACCTTTTAAAATTTTAAATACTGCAAATTTAATTTTAGATGAGGAGGTATTTTCATCGCTGAATAATTTCCATAATTCATTTGGTGTCCCATCACTTCACGGAGATTTTTTTTTGGGATATTTTTAATTTCAGACGTAATATCACCCCAGTTTATTGAATTATTACTTTCTGAAGAGGTAAATACATCTATATTCAGTATATATTCCCATTTACTAAGGCGCTCAAAGGTTCATGGATGTATCAAATTCTAGATTTTAAAAGCTTTTGGAACAAAAATTTAGTTTTGATTGACTTTCTAAAATAAATTTTTTTGTGTTTTTCAAAAAAAGAACCATTGGAAATAGTGTTATTAGCTTTCCCAATTAAAAGTTTAATTAATTTCCATGTATTTTCTATGTCATTTTTAGTGAGGCATTCATTGATTTTGATGAGCTTTTATTCATAATTATTTTTTATATCAGCCTTTTTTGAAGTTTTCAATTCATCCTTGACCTTAATATAGTCATTCATATTGATCTTGGCATTCACTAATGATCTAAAAACTTTTTTTTTTTTTAAAAAAAAATTTGATAGTTTTTTTTGATAGAATAGTTTTTTTTGAAAATTTATTCAGTCACACCTTATAGAAGATATCTTTAATCCATATAGTATCAATTAACTCTGGAGCTCTTAGGTTAATTTCCGTTTTATCAGTGGCCAGTATCTCATACTGGCTACTGGAGATTAACTGTCTCTTTATTGTACTTATTTGTTTAGTACACATTCTATTTTTTGGGTTATTTGTATCCATGAAAGTTATACCCCACTCTGAAAAAATACATGTGATTGGATATTTCTATTTATTTTATTTTTTTACAGACAATTTGTCTTTCATTTAATCCGTGATGATACATGTGGTCTAATATCTGACCCATAGTTCATATATTTTAAATGGAGCCAGTGGAACTAGATACTCTGGATATTCAAAATATATTTCTGATTTCATCGAAAATTGTGCAGACTTTATTTGGTTCAAGTTAAAATCACCATCTAAGATAATTTTATGATCTCAGCTTTATACTTTCTTAAAAAAATAATTTATTTAGTGTAAATTTAAATTTCTTGGATTATGCTGCTGGTTATGTGCACATTAGCAATCACCAGCTTAAACGGCAAGCCGTCAATTTTTATTCCACTTGTAATTTCATAAATTCAAGATTTTTTTTTTAAAACTCGATTATAGATATTATTGAATATCTAAGACCCATTAAAAGACCATCTCACCTTTGGAAATTTTCGATTTGGATCCAATAGATTTGTATCCGAGAATTTTTCAACGATTTTTTTTTATTTAGCAATCTTTCCTGTAACACTAGCATATAGGGCTTTTATTTATCTAGAAGAACTTCCAGTTCTGATTTAGCAGACTTGATACAAAGAATTTTTAGAGTTATTATTCTGAAGTTTTTTTATTGGTTCTATATTGTATATTTGCTTCATTGATATTTTTTCCCAATTTTTCTTATTTTTTCCAATCTAATTTTAGATTCTAGCGATTTTTGAGTATTAATTATACAATATTTATATAAATTAAAATTTGATACATTTTCTGTAATGGCCTCATACCTCTAAGATTTATTTCTCTCTTTATTTTTTGATAATAAAATCACAAAAATTGAGTTCAGATTGCTATATAAAGTGATATTTATCAGTACGTGTGCTCAAATATGTTACATTAAATATCAAAAGACTATATATATTTTTTTAATGATTTTTTTGTTTTTTTGTAGAATTTTTAGCATATTTTTTAATGGTAAGTGAGATTAATATTCTCCCTTCCTCCCATTTGGGTGGACTGATAAATTTTTTGTTTGTATTTATTTAAAAACTTCAATTTCCACTTCCATAAATTCTTCATCAGTTGATTTTTCATTTCAACGCCTCTAGCTGCACCCAATTACTTTTTAGTGATGGGATCAGGGTCGATTGAGAATTCACTTTTACTGTCCTCTTTTTTTATTTTATTTTTAACTTGGCCAAACTATTCGCCAGAGAATCCTTATCTATTAGTTTCTGGTTCTTTGTTGTCATTAAAAAGGCTAAAGAAACTTGATTTCGACATTTTTTGATATAGGATGGCACCATAATTTCTAGCTTGCCTTGAATTTTATTTCCTAGTTGAATTTTCTTTTTTTTTATCTTTTAGAAATTTACCTGGAGTAATTGAGGAATTAATTGCGATATTGGGGTTTTCACTCATACTATTATATGTATTTGATAATTTTAATTCCATACCTACAGTGTAAATATCAGCTTTTGTCAAAATTACACTTGAATTTATCAATTTGATATCGCTATTAATGCCATTTTTTTGAGATGTTGAATTGTAGCTTTTTCTCAAAGTCGACATCTTAGGCTCCATGGTTGGAGGTAGAAATAATGAGATATTATCACTAGATGCATTAGCATTTTTTTTTGTTTTTTTCTGTCTTCATCATTGATTATTTTTGTTTCAGATCAGTGAAATCTGATTTTCAATATCCACTGAGTTTGCAAATACTGCAGGTTGGTTTAAATCCCTGAAAAAATAAATTAATTTTTCCATCATCGTGGATTAAAAAAAGTGGAAGCTGTTTATAGGTATAACTTTTACAGAAAAATACCCTACTCCAAATTATGTTAATGCATTGGTGCTCCTTATAACTCACACTTTAATGTCATTTATAGTGCCATATGGCGCTATCTGTGCGTCAACCATTTTCGCCAGCGACAGTATACATATATTCCTAAAACTAAGCATATTAAATACCTTAACTTTTTCTTCATAACGAACTGTCTGGCAGAATTCGTTTTTCTTTCCGTCATAAATTTTATATTTATCTATCAGATCTTGGGTATCTGAGTCTGAGTGGAATATAATGTATGCGGTAAAAACTTGTAAATATTCCTGTATCTTAAAATGGATTATTGGTAACTTCTTGATGAGACTTTGGCTGGTTCAAAGATAACCCGCCCTTCATCCTATAATTGGGCTCAACACATTCCAATATTTTTTATCTGATCCCATAGAGCGGAGCTTATTAATTTTTTTTTGACTTAATTTTATCAACAAATTTTTTAAGGAAATTTTTATATTATCAGTACCATCTGGTTTGTTTTATTTATCCTCGTTTGTATGATCTTTATTTTTATAGATAGAATTTCTTGTCTGGTGAAATAAATTATGAGCTAGATTAACCTTTGCCCCCCTTTATTCTCGTTGCAAAAAAAGAGCTTGGGTCATCCCTAAAAAGTTTTGTAGTACTAGTAGTGTCCATATTGGGTCCTGTTATAATTTTTTGGGAACGATTTATAGATTTTTTATTTTTTTGTAGATTTTATTTCAAAAAAATTTCCAATATCTAATTTGATTGAATATAGAAACCAAATGTTTTTTTTTGTCAAATTCGAGCAATTCAGAATAATTTGATTTAAAAATTTCAATGTTATAATTACGCAGATTACAGAGGAACAAAGAAATCAATTAACTATTCTTAATTTTGTTTTAATAATCTCAAATTTTGGAAAATATCCTATATCTTCTGTGCGGATAATTTTTTTATTATCAAAAAAAGTTGCAGGGTCACGTCTTCGTGGTGTAATAAAGTGTGGATTCTTGAAAAGGTAAATAAAGTAAAAGTTTTTTCTTACTTGAATCTTATTTTCTCTCTTTTTTCAGCTTAAAATCAACTTATATAAGCAGTGATTTTAAACACAAAATTATGGGTGGAATTCTGTTCTTTTTTCCTTAATACACTTTCTCTGGTATCTTAGTATCAATTTTTTTTATTTCTTTTAGGCAGAATTTAAATTTAAACTTGTTAAAAATGAACAAAAACATCATTAAAAAATTTAAAAAAAAGTTGAAAATTTTCAAAAAAATTCCCTACCCAACTCCGCTCCGCCGCTCTAGCAGCTCCGTACCCACTGGGCATTGGTTCAAGGGGGCTGGTGATCTACTAATACTTTCCAGTATTAATAGACGGGCAACACGAATGCCATCCAAAAATTTCGCTGTTCCCAGTTCGATTATTTGGTTGGCGGCGTCAGCGCGGAGCTGACAAAAAGATTTTTTAGACTCCCCCCCCCAAGGAGTTTTCCGACCTGCTCCAACTGAGCTGGGTCGGTAGAAGAAACACTAACAATTTCACTAAAATTATTATTTTGAACAAAAAATTGCTCAATTGTATTTCTGCGAACGTTATCCCATTTTTCACACACTAAAAATAAGTGCTCGATTGTCTCTGGCATATTTTTTTTGCAAAAAGGGCAAAAAAATTTAAATTTTCCGTCAATGATTTTTGCATTGACCAGGTGTTGAATCGTCCAAAACTGACCAATTCGAATTTTTCCGATTTCCTGGAAGCCTATTCGCTGATCTGGGTACAGGGCTTGAAGTTTGATCCAACTTCCAGAATTTTTT
>LSSL01002040.1:0-36401 GCA_001953115.1 Smittium mucronatum
AGGTTGGATACCAGGATGCGGGAGTAGCCGGCGGTCTGGAGGCGGCGGATAGCGTCTGCGATCCCGCTAACGATTGCGGATCCCATAGCACCGACATCACTCGCAGAATTGAGATCAAACACATTGTTCGATCCTATCTCGATTATTGCTGTGGCATTCACGAGCCGGAGGGAAGCGAAAGCGGCAAGGTGGCCGCTGATCTGATCAGTCAGGTTCGGGACGAGAAATGAGCTGCTGTTGGCATTGACGGATAGGGGGAGGGGACTCTTTGCAGTGCCATTTGTTATTGCCCCGCCGAATGCATTATCTATCAGGACGGAGGACTGGAAATACGATAAATATTCGGGATATACAGGACCGTTTGAGAAATGACCCTTGTAATAGGGATGTTTTGGTGCAGCTGGGCCTAAATTCCCAATATCTGACAAACTGTTCCCAAACACCACTACTTCGCCAAGAGCCATAACCGTTCCCAGTGTCTGAAAAGCACCAATTATAGACCAGACAATATACTTCATACTTTTACTTTTGCTGCTACGAGTCCCGTTAAATAATTATTTTTTTAAAAAAAAAGGCAGTGGTTTGAACCTTTTCCACGCTCCGAAAATATCTATAAAGATATGGATCTTGAATTTATTTCTTGGATAAATCACAACATAACATATACTATATATATATATATATATATATATATAACTTTTTTCCAAACTACCTTTGCAAGGGGTAAAACCATCCAGATAGCCATTAAACTCTGTGATAATTAATTAATGTGGTGGCATCTTGACTTTTCACGCGGATAAATGGATTGGATGGATTAAAGTTGGGTTTGAGTGAGTCAAACAAAGAGAAGAGAATTGTTAGCAATATCAGTGCTGCCAGTTAAACAATGATTAACTCTTTTGTTTAGCTGAAAATTCAAAGCATTCTCGAGATAGAGAAAAAATCACAGACAAAAAAAGGGGGCACATGACAGCCACTTGGTATTGTGAGATATTGATTAATCTAGTGGCTGGAAAGTGAATGAGAAAAAAACGAGTGGAGTGAATAAAAAATGAAATTAAGAAACAAAACTAATCAAAGAGATCAGAAAAAAGCTAATCCAGTGGATTAAAAGACTATAGAAAAAAATAAATCTAGCAAATTAGAGGCGGGAGGAAAAAACAAAAGACTATAGATTGGATGGGGACGAGTAGGCAATAGAGAAGCACTGGATTCCCAAGAAGGTACAAAAGATGTCGACAACCAAATAGGCCCAATGCAAGTAGGCAACCATAACAAAGACAAAAGAAGTCCACAAAAACACAAGCTCAGTAATTGGAGAGAAGAGGCCGAACATGGACAGGACAGCTCCGACAGCGAGCGGGATCATCTGGACGGTGTAGTAGGGGAACTCGCCCTTAATCAAATGAGCCAAGATTATTTTGGACTAAAATGCAGATTAGTAATTAGGGTGTTGAAAAAAAAAACAGAGTTATAAAGCTAAAGGACTTACTGTTATTCTTCCAAAAGCGGTTCCAGCAGTTAGCAAAAACAATATCAGATGGTTGTGAGCAAGAATGATCTTCGAGGTAGAGACCCACAGGTAGCAGCTAGAAATCAAAATAAAGAATGGAATGAACTGTAGCAATTTGGGCATAAAAGGAGTGTCATTATTCTTGGAGGCCTGGTATGCGTGACGAATACTATCACCACCGACAACGAAAATGACGAGGAAAAAAGTAATGGCTAATAGAAACTGGATCAGTGACATTCCAGTTGGCAAAATTGATTCCATAAACGGGAGGATGCTAACAATCTCGGTGCTCCAGATTTGGGGACCTGTTTTTGATAATAAGAAATAAAATAAGTATAAATATATTAAAAAAGGAAATAAAAAGCAACTCATACCGAATATTCCAGACATGAAGCAGGCAAGAACGGCAAGAACAATGAATTCAGTGGGTCCATTTACATACCCTAGATACATCGTTCCAGTATGGTATTCCTCCCAAGTAGTTAGATAAAACGTTGTAGTGGCTAATAGATAATAAGGGTACAGGTTAATTTACACATTCATATATAAACAACATTTCCCATTAGTTCACTTACTGAGAAAAGCCATAAATAAAGTAGTCATAGATATTCCTGTTCCAAAAGCAGCGGCCTGAACTATCACACCAACCTATTAATGTACAAAGGTAAAATTTGAAAGAGAAATTGTAAGAAAAAAGTGGGAAAAAAGCTTACGGTACAATTCAGAGCGTCGCAACCATGATCAAATAGTTCGCCTAGAGGGGAAGAGGAGTTGGTTCTGCGAGCTTGCTTACCATCAACATTGTCAAAAGTGGAGTATAGCCACATTCCCAACCCAAAACTAGAGATAAAGAAGAATTAAGGATCGATAAAAATCTATAAATAAATAAATAAATACCAAAAATATATCCAACTAGGACCAGGACCCTTCAAATCGGGGACGAATATAATAATCAAAAACAAATCGGCAATTTCAAACATGAAACCCAGAAGAGTAATGAGGTTAGGACTAAAAATATATCAACAATAAAAAAGAGGATTCTTAACAAACATGTTATAAGTAGTATTAAATTTACAGGAAGAAGAGACTTACGCCATCCATAGGGGGAATAGAGTGACAGCCCAGTTCCAGTAATGACTCAATACATATTTTGTAAGATAGGATTTATCTACAGCGCTGTACTTGTACAGTTTGAGATTTTTCAGACTCTCTTCGTTGACGTATTCAGCACCAGAAGGCAATTTGTTCATGATGTACTGAACAGCCTGTTCCAACTTATCCATCAAACCCATCATGTAAACACTAAACCAAGATAAATAAAGCTTTTAGTCCAGCTTGAAAAAAACAGATACTTTTGGAAAAGCTAGTAAAAAATTCAACGGGGAATACTTTTATTCTTTTTAATGATGTAGGCTAGAATAAAAAAATTAAAAGAATTCTGCAATAGGAGCTTGGAGGATGAAGGACCCCTTGAGAAATGGAATGGTGTTGGATACTAGGCTTGAGTAGGAGAAGAGTACCCTTTCAAATAAACAGCCTCGTTGGCAGTATGCGCAAAAAATAAAAGCAGATAATGAAAAATAAAAGTGTATTTTGATAGAACTGTACCTTATAAATGAAAAGGGAAAAAAAATGGGGGTTTGGTGAGGGTGAGGGTGAAATGGAAAGGAAAAACAGCGTATAAGAGACTATGTTGTAGAACGAGACTATGCTATTATAAGAGACAAATTTCAAGAAAAAAAGCTGTTCCGATATAAATATATGCGCCTTCATAAATTATTGAATGCGGCAAACAAAAAGCCTATTTTTGATGTAACCAACAGTATTTCACGTGAATGCGGGATTTTAGGGATCTGCCCGTCAAATTCCATGAGAATTTGGGTAGCTGCCCCAAATCAACCATTATTCTTTCGCTTCCTCGATTTTCCCACTCTTTTTTTTTTTTTTTTGCCCCCTATCAGCCCTCTCGTTGTCTGGCCGCTCTCCCTCCACCGCCTTCCTTCATATCAGCATCCCGTGTATAATGATTTCTGTCGAATAAGTTCCACCTTGTCGCTTTTGTCCAATTATATGGTACCACCAGTGAGATCCCTGATACTATTTGCTGGATCGGTTTTAAGCCACCGAGCTTTAGCAGGATTATCTGATGTATTATGAAAATCAATCTAGAATTCCCTCTTTTTCTTCTATTCAGAAAGCATGGCTTGATCTAGTCTCTTTGTTCCCATTTGTCCAATCCACTGATCACATTTCACAATGAACACTTTTCAACGAATAGTATAGGTTTGCACCCTTCTCACCATTAATTAGAGCCTTTTTTCTTTGCCAATTGCTATTTTCCACTGAATCTTTATTGTAACCCTTTCAATCCAAACAACAACAAAAAAATTTCAGTTGGCCATTGATTGTTAATCATCAGATAGGAGGCAGCCACTCTAATAGAATCCAAACCAAACTGAAGAGGGATCTATCGATAGCCCATCTTATCAACAGCACTATTGGCGGTTAATGATCTAGTCTATTGATTTTTTGAACTCGAATATCCAAACCCATATATTGGATAATTCATCTAACTTTCTAAATAAAATATCGTGATTCTTTATTAGCCACCCATCTCTACCCATCCAACAACATAGTAGCTACCAATAAAACGCTATTTCGGATTGGTTTTTTTTTCCTAGTAATTTCCCATCAAAAAAATTTTTTTTAGTATTTTAATAAAAAAAAAATTACAAATTAAGTAATTAGGTTTTATTGGCAACTATTTCTGCACTCTGTTTTTGAAATAAATGTATTTTTTCCAAAAAGAGCATTGGTTTTTTCTTTTTTTAATGATTCTATCTTCCAATTGAATTTTTCCATTGGAGAAAAAAAATAAATGCACTTGCCATTGACCCCTTTTTTGAGCTTTGACAACAAAAAAGAATAAATCTATCATTCATCCAATAAAAAACTAGAATTTCACAAGTTGTTGGGGTTAATTTAAACATGTTCAAATGGAAAAAAAAAAAAAGCAAAGTCGGAAGACATCCTCTCAGACCCACTCAAAATATTTGATGTTTTTGACAAGATTTTGTTGGCCATAAAATAAATGGACTGATCCGACTTTTTTCAAACAGTTTAATTGGGTATTTAATTTACAGATCGGACCTTGTAAAATGTAAACCATTGGTTACAATCAGATTTGATTTATACAAGCCAATATAAATGTCCAAAATTTACTTTCTCTAATAGACCTTCAAGCTTTGCCAATAGATGCTTTCTTTATTGGTTTTAATTACAGATTACTCCATAATATTAAGGTATTAATTTTCCAAATCAGGAAAGTATCGTACATTTATTAGAAAAATATCTGCTCTCAAAAGAAATCTAATTAATGCTTTGAGCAAGAAAGCAAGCAAAAAAAAAATAAAGGACTCGTTAATTTACGTAAAGATAATACTGATCCGACTTTTCTTTTTTATCCCCTCTGCATTGAGTCCTATAATCAGCAAATAATATTAGGCAAAAACTCTCCATTATGGTTTGAGGCTTTTATGGATTTAGATCGTTTATTTGATTTACTTTTGGCTACTCGTCTCTGAGAAATCAAATAAACTGTTTTGAATCGGCTTATGATGTATGGGTAGTTCTTGGATCGATGAAGATGCTAATACGTATTTTTACACTTTCTTTTTTTGGATTTTTCAATCATTAGAAATGTGGTCTTATTTTGTGAATTAACCCTTTTCGGGCCCAAATTTGTATCTCGCTCATATTGGCACGTATTAACTATTTCAATTGGCCTAGCTTCTTGATTTAATTAATAGTATACAAATAATATTAGTCTGATGAAAACATTGAGCAAAAAGTGAATGCCATTTTTTAAACCATTGCCCCTGAAAGGGTTAAACCAATATTAAATAAAAAAAAGATACATGTTAACCTTGGGTAATTTGTCAATATGTCTACCGTCTATATCATGACAAAATGCCAATGAGTGCAGTGGAATATAATTTCTTTTGACTTTAGCTTTTTTATTGGTAAAATCATTCCTTTGCAACAACCCAATAATAAATCCCGCAGAATTTATAGCTTTAATGCTCTTGGAAGCACCTGTCCAGCTGTTGGACTTGCGCACTTGAACGCTGGAAGTGCTTTAACCGACCCCCTTTCAAATCCGTTATTTTTTTTACGACGATTATTCCATTTATTAACCTAGTACATTTCCTTTTAAAAATTATATAATCTTGCTGTCTACAACAATATCAATCAATAACTAATTATCTTTTCATGATGTAGCGCCGTAGTTTATATAGTAAATGTTTTTGCAAATCAAACCACTTTTAAAGTTTGATAAGGTATTCCATTTTTCGATAATTTTTTTACTTTCAAAACCACGTATTTGCAAAAAACAAAAAATGAATAAAAATTAAACAGCTTCGATGTTTGAACATTTTTAAACATTTCGATTTAAATTAGTACAAGAAGTGTATATAATCTTATTTATCATTAGTAATCAGTGGATAACCAAAATGTTTATGTATAACTCATCTCATATGAAAAAAGGGTAGGATTAATTAATAACATGCCTTTTAAACCTATCTCAACTTTAAAAGAGTCGTTTTTTTTTCTGATTCCTCAACGACCTTAAAGTGGTTTCAAACTACAAAAAGTACTGGGTAACTGTATTAATGCTCATCAATCCACCCCTCTTTCTTCGTTTGAAGGGAATAAACCAATGGTGTACCTCTCTATACTAATATCTTTCTCATAGATGAGTAAATTTTTAGGAGGTAAACAGCGAGTTTAAATTGCTCCAAAATTCAGTAAATATGAGCTGCGTAAGGATCATGACTTTTTAAAATATAATAACTAGCCCAAAGCTTTTAATGGTGTTATCTTACAATAAAACCCTGAGTTCCAAAAAATAATAATAATAACTAGCCCAATAAAAAAAATAAAAACATCATTTTATTTCATTTTCTAAAATTAAATTTAGATGCCCTCATATTTTTGTTTATTAGATGTGGTTTGCAATTAAGCATATGTCCTATAGACGCACAAGTTTGGGATATTGGTCCCCAGTAAGGCAGTGTCTATTTGAGATCCGTAAATATCTGCCTATTCCTCTTACCCATATCGAGAAACGGCTTAAAACTGTCTCCTAAACATATTTAGAAAACATAATCATCTCTTGCATTCGCAAACCCGCATACTTCGAGGCGAAATGTAAATATACTTTTCTAGGTCCGTTCGCCTCTACTCAATAGAAAACTTTTTTTTTTTTCATCAAATACGGCCTCACCAATTTTTTTTCTCTTTTACAAATAATTAAAATTCGTTATAACCTTTTCTTTTTTTTTAAACAATTTTTATTTATTTATTCAACTTGTCTTTTAGTTTTAGTTCATACTACCTTTAAATCTATAACTATCTACAGAGTTAATACAACGCACTTTAGATTTGAGACTACTATTAAATTCCGTTTTGGTGCAAAAAAAAAAAACTTCTGCCCCTACCATCATTAATACGGACCGGGTAATCGCAAAGGATTTCCAAATTCTTTATTTTACGAAATTCCAACTTCTCTTCTTCAATAGCCATCAAAACCTCTGGTTCAATTTATCAGAATGTATAACAACCTTCACCACATAGTGACACATTTTTCAGGCTTTTTTTTTATTTGCAGAAAATTTATATTTTATGAATTTGTTAAATAAGCGTGATATTTGCTTAATAAAATGGAATTAAGGCTACAAGAATCGCATTCTTGTTTTTTTTACTCTTTTTAAAAATCAATACTAAATACATTTTAAAAAAAAATTGAGGATATGAATATTTTTAAATCAAACATTTAAAAAAAAGACATTGTAAAAGTTTTTTAAGTATCCTATATTTAAAATTAATTTTAAAAGATTAGATTCTGGTATGTATTAGTAATTTGGAAAAGATTTTATAATTTTAGTACATTTTTCATTATTCCATAAAATTAAATACTTTTCTCGCCTGGTTTATTGTAAATAAATACATATCAACGTTTAAAGTTGACATAAATTTCACAAAATATATTATCTTTTTTAGCTCTAAAAAACTATATCCAATAAAAATTAAACGATTATTTTATCATGAATAGGTGTTGGAACTATTTCAGTAATCCATCTTCTTTCATTAATATCATTATTTTCTTTCGGTTTATAAAAAAAAAAAAATCAGGGATCTATTCTATTCTATTTCAAAAAAGCTGATGGATTTCAAAAAAAAAATGTGAGAAAAAAACCACCTTCCAATATTTATACATTCAATCAATTTTATACTCCTTGAAAAAAAAAACGTAATTCTAAGAATCGAAGACCTGTTACGTGAATACTTTCAATAAATAATACAATAAATAGCCTCTTTTTAACGCTGAGGTCACTTTAATTTATTTTTACTCGAAAAAAATTGACTTTGTTTCTTGTATTAGAATTTATTTTTCAACTGGTTTTTCGATAAATATTTCAGAGCTTATTAAAAATGTATTTAATTAATGCCTATGAGAGATATAGCTATCATATACCCCTATATCTCCAAAATTTTCATCTTTTCCTTGGAAAACAATCTATTTTTAGAATTTTATTTTATTCTTTGGAAAATTGGTTTACACCGTTTTTTTTTTTCGTTCAACCAAAATTAAATCAAATATCGGAACAAAAATTGCAAAAAAAATCCTACAGATAAATGTGTTAATTTCGCGCAAATTTTAAAAATTATGCCAAAATCCGTATTAAAGACTACAATGGATACATGATTTATCTTATAAAGGATACCTTTTTTAAATACTGGATTATTCTTTTATTTATCTTATATTACACGAGACAATACAATACAATAAAAACAAAACAAAACAAAATGCTAATTTTTTTGACCATATAAAATCCTTTAAAAAATTACTATATGATTGCGAAAAAAGTATATGATAAAATTATTCGCACATATAGAATTCACTGATTCCAGCATAAGCCTTGAAAATTTCTATATTTTCAGTATGGACTAAAATATTTAACTATTACTTTGATTTAAAATTTTAAAATGAAGTTTATATATTACTATTTTCAATTTGAAAAACCAATAAGATATATATGTGGGTGTACTTCAAGTCGGGTCTTTTAATTTATCCAAAAGTCTTATTTTTGGGAAAATTATAAATAACTGAGTCTGATCTAACCCATTTCTAAACAACAACTTCATAACTATCGAAAGAAAAACACGTGTTTAACATTTAAACAATGATTGGGATGCTTTTGGTGTTTTATATTGAAACCAAAGTACAGGTACTTCAAAAAAAAAAGTATATTTTTTTATTTTCTTTCAAATTTTTTCATGTACATTTACAAATCTTTATTGGTGTTAAAAATGATTTTTCGATAATAACAATAATAATAACAACGATTTATTTTTATTTTCTAAGTATTTTTTAATTCTTCATTGAGATATAGAAAAAATGTTGCATTTAAAGAAATTATTTTTTTCAATTTGGATTAAATATGCTGATTTAAAGTTATGAAGTTGGTTTCATTTATTCGATAATACATATACTTCATTACTAAAGGTCATCTGGATTAATAAATAAAAAATAAAAAACATAATTCTTAAATATGTGTGAAAAAATCTCAAAATAACGCTGAAATGGGAAATATTTTTACCCATTACTCTCTTGATGGGCTCTAATTTTACATTCTCTGAAGAAATTTTTTCTAATAAAACATTTTATATTCCCGAAATCAATGTAACACGTATTCAAATTAGCTATTTAATAAAAAATAATGTTATGAATCCAGTGACATTATTACCCTTTTTCTTTTTAATTAGGAAAAAATTAGAAATTTTTGGATGGAAAATCAAATCAAACCAAATAAAAATCGATGAAAAAAGAAACTTGTTTACAATAATTTTTCTAATATAAAAAAAAAAAGGTGAAATTTGTTTTCATAAGCTATAAAAATCTTGTAAATTTTGGTTATTATTAATAGAAATATGGAACGAGATTTTTAAAATATTAAATTTTTATATTTAATAACTAATGTTTATTAGTTTCTTGTAATATGGACTAATAAACTTTCGTGAATTTATTTATTTTGTATCCATTTATTTTTTAATATTTTTCTATCTTCACTAGTCTTTTATGAATAAAGAGTATTTTTGATTTAAAAGATCAAAGTAATATTTACTATAATAATTTAATTGAAAAGAAGAAACTCTCCCAAATTCGGAATATATTCTCTTTGTATGTTTTAGTTTTACTCAAACTATTAAAATGAAGTTATTTTAAATTTTAATATTTTTTTAAAAAATTATATAAGCATAAAAATTTTTTTTTGTATTTAAATTTATCCCTATGTGGATCTGATTCTCATATTACACGAATAAAAATCCCTAAATAATTTGATTTCTCTAAAAAAAAAATTCAATCAATTTAAACCACTTTTTTATAGTTAAATGATATTATTTTGGATTTTTATCGATATGTTTAATATTAAGGATAACTTTTTTTTTCACTAGGGATAATAATGATACGCTTTAGATGTTTCTTTTGTGTGTAAGGGAAAATTTTAATGTTGGAAATTATATGAGAAACTGTTTTTAGTTTCGTATTTCATAAATCGATTTACTTGATTTTTTTTTATAAAAAAAAGAATAATATATATGAAATCCAATTGAAAATCTTGTTCAAAATAAAAATTTTAAAAAAATAATAATCAAAATTGATTTGATTTTTTTCAATTTTTAGATCTGTATAACACAAAAAATATAAAAGTTATTAGAATATGAAAATACTAATAACTTTTTTGATTTATTAAGACAGTTTTAATTATTTTTAATCAATGGATACGAACTTACAATAATGTTAATAATAATTTTCCGCTTTCAGGGGAGAAAAAAATTCCATTTTTAAAAAAACATAAACTGAAATCACATTTAATGATTTTTTTACCGACTACATTACGGTATAAAAACTACAAAAAAAACAATTGGTTGATTTATTATATTTTAAAGTCCAATAAAATTTACATTATAACCCCATATATTAAAGAAAAAGAGCCTAAAAAAATATTATTTTATTTACTTGGGAAAAAATATAAATAAAAATTTTTTGTATTAATTTTCCGCATTTATAAATTCCAAGCTACAATTTTTTTTTCGTAATATAATCTGCAAGAAAGAATTTTTTAATAAAATTCATTTGATGTTATCAATGATAAAAAAATACAAATAAATCAAATATTGGAAGTTTGATATAGTTATAAAATATTTTGAATTTTTATAGAATTTTTATTCGTGCTTTTTTCAGATAAATATTTATTTGATGTGAAATTCTGTTAGTTGGGAAAAATGGTTAAACGGTCTCTGATTTCAAGATTTTTTTTTTTGTGAATAATAATTTTTATTTATATAAAATCGTCTTTAACCCAAATTTTTACATTATACAGAGAATATATATATATATATATATATCCGAGAAATTTTTAATTTGAATATAATAGTTTATTTATAAAAAGGAAAATATATTTATTAGATTCAATGAGATAATGATAAATTATGTTGATTTTATTTTATTTTATTTTATGAACCAAAATAAATATTAAAATAAATATTGAAATGATTTAAAAATATAATATTATCTAAATTAAACGCTTATATGACAATATGCTGGATTTATCTAAAAATTTAGAATTTTTTTTGAAAAAATATTCCTGGATAAAATTAAATAAGATGAAATAATAAATTTTTGTGTATTATATTATAACATCTCTTCGAGATTTTTTCTAGTAGAAAATTTTAATAAATTTATATTTATTTGATTTATAATATTTATCGATTTTTTTTTTTAAATGTCTAGAAATAAAATGAGCCGTAATGTTTTTTCACGAAAAAATTATAATAAATAAAAAAAATTGAAGTATTTAGTTCAGAAAAATAAAGAACTTTTCGGTTCAAAAAATAGAAATTTAGAGCAATCACTGAATAAAAAAATTTTCATGTGTGAAAAAGAGAAAAATTATCAATTTACATATATGCATGTTTATATTTCTGTGATTTTATTAGTATAAAAAATGAATGCACACTTAGTCGATATAAAAATAATTGTCAGTTTAATAAGCATTATAAACTAAAAAACCTTTCGAAATTTCTAATAAATGATTACAAAGATGCATAAATAATTAATAATGAAAATTTAAATCCCTGATATGCGATATTTTTAGGACATAAACATTTCAAATCTGGATTAAGTCATAATTTATTACTTTCAATCACCACTGATTATTTGGTGATATTTGACTGGATTCAATATATTTTTCTCTATTAATGATTTCAAATTTGTTTATTATTATTAATATATTTTTATACGAATAATTTTACTTGACGTTATGGATTTTTAAGGTTCTAAGAATTTCTAAGCTTGTGTTTTTTTCGCTTTTTTATTCAATTTTTATCATCATTTGACCAGATATATGTGGATTTTCATGTTTAAATAAATTTGCGCTTTATTTTTACATTTTTCTCATTTAATTCTGGTTTTGGGGTTTATGAAATATTTTAAAATCACAAATTCAATATTTTTATCATTTTTTTATTTTAATCAGGGATCCAATTCTTAAACCAAGAAATATTAAATTTTTTAAATTTTATTTTTTCTTGACTTTAAAATAAATTCATACAATATGATAAAGAAATTAATACAGATTTCTCCTATTTTTTATAAAAAATATTTATTCAACAGATATTAGAAAATAATTATACATATTTTGGGGTTTCACTAGAAATAAGATGTTATTTTTAATTTTTAATCTATTTAATCTTTAATAAATACATGAGTGTTTATTTATTTGATTCATCAGACCAAAATTTACACAAAATAATATATTTTAGATAAATAAATATTTATATTTATTCGATGATAGCTAAATATGAAAATAATTGATAAATATTTAAGGAAAAACTTTATGTGAAAATTTTTGTAGTTTTTTGCATCAAATTATCTTTAAAATCAATAATTATACCAATAAAATATAATAATGGTTTAAATTGAGCTGAAATAATTCAATTTAATCTTGATTTGCATAATTTTTTTATAAAAAAACAAAAATTCTGAAAATAATATAAATTAAATTCTAATAGATAAGAAAAACAAATTTTATAATAGTTAAAAATAAATGGTACAAAACATATGATTTTAAATTGTGATAGATAAATTGTGGGTCAATAGATTTTTTTCCATTAAAAATTTCAGCGCGGAAATTTTTTTTAAAAAAAAAATATAAATATAAATATAAATATAAAAAAATCAATATTTAGATATAAAAAATTTAAAGGTCAATAGAACATAATACTGAAATGGTATTCCTCAACCGCTTTAAGATTAAAATATTAAACCATTTAAAAAAAATTATATATTAACATAGAAATACAATTAGACTATTAATGGTGAAAATTTATATACAATTAGACCTTATAAGGAAAAGAAAGTTTTTTTTTTGGATATCTCCAGGAGATAATATTTTTTTAAAACAATAGTAAATTTTAATATCAATCATTAAATTGTAAAATAAGAAAAAAAATTCGAAAAACCATAGTATTTTTATGTTAATTAACTACCTTATAGTGAAAATTCATATTAAAGTTGATCTTGATATATTTTCTAAATATAAAAAATCCTACAAGAAATGATTTGAATTAATAATAAGTCAAAAAAAGTTTAAATTTAGTCTAAATGCGTATTAGAAATTCAAATTATAAATTTAAAAAAAAAGAGAGTATAAGTAAATAAAAAATCTGAATAATTAATACTTAATATGTCAACATTATTAATTAATTTTAATTTTATTAGAAACTATAAACCCGGATTTGATTGCCTGGGTTGATATTATAATAGTCGAACTGATTATAATAGCTGAAATAGATTAAATTAGACTTTATTTAATTTACTTCATAATATATAAAGAATTTTTTTTGGATTGGATTTGGTTAATACTACTCGTCATAGAAAGATGTTGAAATAATTGGGTTTACTTGGCATTTCATTTTTAAAATGAAAAAATTTTGATTGAAAAGATATGTTCTAAAATTAATCCAATCGAATTTAAATGAAGTGTATTGTAATAAAAATACATGAATTTTAGTACCTTGACTTGGAAAAGATCATGTTAATCATTTAAATAGAAGATAAATGAACCGAATTTATTTATCATGGCTTGATATGATATTTGATAAACCAGATTCAATAGGCCTAATGTGACAAGGCGTGATATAAATCGACTTAACCGCATATGAAATAATTAAAATTGATGATATTTAATTTGGATGGCATGGAATGAACAATACTAAAAAAAAAACTAGCTTTTAAAAAACTATTATTTATCTAATAGTAAAAGCCAAATTTTTTTCAATTTTATTGGAAAAATATTCCAACTGTGCAATGAAATTAGGCTTGAAATAAATTTAATAACTAATTAGAATTAGAATTTATTTTATTATTCTATAAAAATTAATACATAATCATTGAAAATTGATTTATTGAACAGAAAAATTTAATAAAATTTGAAAAAATATTAAATATAGCAGTTATTTATATTTTAATTTACATAAAAATAAAATAATAACTAAATGCGAGAGCTTTAGTGTAACTTTATAACCCTGAATTTATATTTTTTCTATTTTAAATATCATATATATATTATTATTATTATTATTTTCTGAAAGTTCTATAAATGGATTTTTTTATCCGGGCTTATTTTATATATATATATATATATTATAGATCCATTCTGTATTCGATTAATGGCCTATATTATATTTTTATAGTTATTTTTTAAATCTAAATATTATTTTTTTAAATAAAATATTTCAGAAGGATTTTATTTTACATTTTTATTTCTTTTGATTTATAATTAGTATTTATATTTAGTAGGTTATTATGTTTATATGTTATACAATAATATTTTTTTGAAAGAAATATTTAAAAATTTAGTTTTTTATTTTATTTTTTAGTGTGATTTATATCAGAGAATTTATTTTTTTATTTAATACATTAAAAACTGGCTTATATTACATTAATAAATACATGTTATCTTTTTGGGCTATTTTTAACACAATTTTTGTTTATTTACATATTCGCAAGTCACCTGGTTTTTAAATTTGATGTTTTCAGGTAAAAAAGCAATTTATTAAATTCTTTTTCGACACTGATAACTCTCAGATATTCTGAATTTGAATTAAGCAGCCATTTAATAGAGTGATTTTAGTCTAAATACTTTAAATTTGAATATTTTTTTGTTTTTTAATTTTTTATTTATATTACTATAAATTATTACGTGTGTCTAAAATCGATTTAAAATAATTATTCCTAAATAAATATATTCCGGCATAAAATTTATAGATTTTTTTCGGTCCTAATTTCAAAAAAATTCCTCATTTATACTATGATAGAATTTTATTTTTGAATAGAAATTTATAACTTAATATTGTAATTTTTAGGGAAAAAATTAGTTATTGTTGGCTGTTATAATTCTTTTTTATTTTTTTTGGTAATTTTAAACTGATATCACGAAAAAAATAATTAAATTATCATACAAGTATATATAACTTAAAAAAAAATTAGACTCCATTTTTTTATTCGTTTTGTAAAAATTAAGGATACAATATGTATATAAACCTATATTTAATAAAAGATATAACAAATTTACTATTTTTTTTGATTGGAGGGATTCAATCAATTAATTTTATTTATTGAAAAAAAAAAAGCTTATGTATATATTAATACCACTTAAAATCCCAGAATATTTTAAGCTTTTAATTCATATATATATGTATATATATCTAGCAGACTGGTATCTATTAGAGTTTAGAAATCCACTTTTCCAATAAATTCTAATAAAAAAATATGATAATTTTTGGTTGGGTTATAATATCGTTTTAAAAATCAAATTTTTCTGAGCATATGAAACTGTATGAGATTAGTGACTATTCTTAAAAATAAAATATTTTAACAATTAACAGTTATTTTTTTAAATTATAATAAAAAAAATCTTTATCGGTACTTATCTTTCCCATAAAATCGTTTAATTGGCCAATCTGTTTTAGCTTTTTAAATAAATAGATAAATAAAATTATATCATCATTTGCAAAATATAGCTAAAAAAATATGTTCGAAACAATTCTCATTTTAAAAATGCCTTGGTATATATATATATATATATTGCAGAATTCAATAAATTAAAAACTTTTATTTATTATTATTATTTCAAAATATTTCTGTTTTAGCATTGGATAAAAAAAACACAAACGTTTTTTTTTGAACTTTTTTTTTTAATAATTGTGTCTAATAATAGGATAGTTTGGGCATGAAATCAGAAAAAAATTCGTTAACAAACATTAATATTTCTCACATTAATTTTTTTCTAATAATAGATAGTAAAATAATTTGATAATAATAAAATTTGCATATATAATTGTTAATTAATTAAAAAGATTATATATCCATGTATAATTATCGGGTTGGTAAAGATATATTAAAAATATTATATTATAATTTTAAACATAAATAATTTTTAGCCTTAAATTGGATCATGTAGCTCAAATTAAATGTATAAAAAATAGTAATTTAAACAAGAAAAAATGTTTGTAAAAAAATATTACAAAATATAATTTTTTAGAATAAATACACGTATAAATTATATAATAACAAAAAATATAATTTTAAACAAAAAAAAACCGAATTTCCTATTATATTGCGCACTATCTTTTTTAATATATATATTTTGTATTCGTATTTTATCCATACCTAGATTTGATTCTTACGCGGATTTAATCTGATTTAATTAAGAGGAAAATTTATTGGATAATATTAGCTTTACCAAATAAAAATTTAACTAATAGAGATTAAGTTAAATTACTTTACATTTTTACTATGTTTAATTATTTGTGAACAACGTTTATAAAGAGAAATTTAATTTATTTCTGGAAAAGACAAAAAAAAATTTTATGATATGAATTCGAATGGAATTATTACGGCTTTGGGAAAATATATCGAAAAAAAACAAATATTTAATGTGATTTAAACGTTATAAATATTCAATTATTTCATTTGACGTATCTATGTTTTAAATAAAATAATTTAGGCTGAGGTATGATATAATTTTTTTATGAAACTCACGTCCTCAAGCATAATACCTCTATGATAATTATGACAATTCAATAATATAAAAGTTAGAAATAAATGCTGGAATAGAGTTTTTTATCACCCAAATGGATATAAATTTAATATAAAATAAGGGATAATAAAATAATATTTATAAAATTTTAATATGTATAACCTATTAATCTGAAAATCCATATCCATATATCAAATTATTGCTTATTTTGTTTTAAATTTAGTAAGTTTTTAAATTTTATGCCCTTTAAATATACTAGATTTGAATTAGATTTATCTAGCTTTTATTTTTTTTATTTTTGAATTCCGATTTCTTCAATATTCCTTATTTTATATTTATACGGTAATATGATACGCATAGTGCTCATATTCTAATAAATAGTTAATTCGAATACAAAATTAAATAAAAACACTCAACTTTTTATAAACATATACTCTGAAAAAAATATCTTTGCGTTTATTGTTTCATAAAAGTAACATTTTAGTGATAAATTTTAAAATTTTCATTTCGAAAATATGATATCTTCAACTATTCCACATTATCAAGTGTTTAAAATTAAAAAACATTGGGGATATAAAGAAAACTGAAAATAATAGTAATATTAATAGTAATAGCATAAAGCTAAAATTAAAACAGCAATATTATACATATTCATAAAATATTTCATAATTACCGAAAAAAATATAGTAAAATTATATTGGTAACTAAAAAATAACTTTTAAAAAGTTCAATTAACCTATATTTGGATATATTTTATCGTAAAAAGTAATTTTGCGCATAGATAGTATGAAATTGAACCACAAACCATCTTATATATCCTAAATAATAAATTGAATAAACTAAAATAATTTTAAAACAAATTTCTAGTTCTGATAATGAAATTTTATATTTGGCCAAAAATAATTGGAATTCACCTTTAAAAAAATCACACATAAATAATTTGAAAAAATAAAAAATTACTGTGATTTTGCTTGATCCATTTTAGCTAAATTTTATCATAATAAAATCTATAATATCCAATAAAACCTCATCTTAATTAAATCAGATCAAATCCAAGTAAGGATCAAAATCACCAATTAAGGACGAAGAATGCTTAGGGATTAAATTCACATGCAACATATATATGTAATAAAACTTAAATAAAACGTTTTTATCCAAAAAAATTGTTAATTTTTACTAGTAAAATTCCATTAATATCTAATTTTATTCATTTTTACTTTGAAAGATTGAAAAAAAGAATAATAAAAGTTAATTTAATTTAATTTTAGGATATTAATAGATATGTTTAGATTTTTTTATATCGAATATTTATATATATATCATTTATTTAAAAAATAATAGTAAAATATGTTCCATATTAAAAAAATTATAATTTGATGAATTTAATTGTAATTTAAAACCATTTAAATGATTACATTTATAAATATTAGTTATAATGTCACTTTTATCAAATTTTTATACTAATTAATGATAATTATAATTCAAAAATTCAAAACATGAAAAATAAATAAAGGAAATTTTAATAATTAGAGGTATTATGGACTTAATAAATTCATATCATTATTAGTAGTCTTTAAAGAAAATTAAATAGAGTTATAAAAAATTAATATATACATACCTAGTTATATTTATTAGGCGATTTTATTATATAATATTGATAATTTTTGTATAATTAACAACAAATTTTGAAATTAGTGGCCTGTTATTAGAAAAGGATTAATCGGACTTTTTTTTGGTATTATTTTAAGAAATAGCCCTATTAATTAATGTATAAGTTATTAATAATTCAAAATATCCATTAAGAAATTATGTTTTTATTAATTTAATAAAATCTTGTAATTCTATTGGATTAAGGCAAAAAATAAAAAATAAAATTTCATAAAATAACAATATTAGTGGGTCTTATTTTATTTTTTTAGCATTAGAAGTGAATTATTGTTTATTGGATGATACCATGTTTTATAATTCGTAAACTACTTTCGGAACGGATCAAAACATTAATAAAATTTACAAATCGATATTTCATTGAGTATTATGAGTTAAAAAAAACATACCATATATTTGAAAATATGAAGATTATTCTGTATTTTTTTTTAAAAAAAAATAGATGAAAAAATAAAGCTACCGATTTACAAAATGTGGTAAAGAATATGAAATAATTTTGAGTTTGTAATATCCTCAACACCCTCTCCATCAATGTTTATTTTTCAAGAAAAAAATATGATACCTTTTTATATTTAAGTTTCTTTTATGCGGGATGTTTATATTCATTGTTTTAATAAATTTATTTAATCTTTATAATGCATATTATTTTCAGTTTTTTTTTAATAATCAGATTATTCTTTGCTTTGAAGACACTTTGTGTGTTTTTAAATGTTAATGCGCTCATTTTTACACCTATACCCTTTTTATTCTTTTGAAAATTTTTAAATCAACATTTTTTTACGTTATTCTTCAAAATTGGAGCCTCTTACCTGACCCATAGTCTCAAATCATTTTTTTGGATAAATTTTAAAATAATTTTCTGATTAATTATCGATCCATACATTTAAACATCTTAATTGAAAAGATTATTGACTTCTGCGCTCTAAAAAATGTAAATAATAGATAAAAAATAGTAAAATCGTTAAAATTCCATTCAATTTTCACTAAGCCATTATCAATTATAATATATGTCTCATTTTTCGTATTATTATTATTTAACATTTTAAAGCTATCTCAAAATTTAAAAAAATTATTATTATGGTTTTTATTGAATTTTCGCGTAAAATTAATCAATATTTAACAAAAAATATTGTAGCTTTTTAAAATATAGTGTGATTACAATACACAAGTTTGCTTTTTTAAATAAGGGTTGTGATGTGACAAAAGAGATAGTGGAAATTTCACCTACAAGAAAAGTTACCTATTTTTTTTCCAATAAAAATTCAATACTGAAAAATCAACGAAAATATGCGTCTGAATCAGAAATAATTTGTTTTTACAGGAAGGTATTTTTTTAATTTATAGGATTAATAGGTTTAGAAATTAGGCAAAATTTCCTGATTTTCTTCAGCCTTGACACCAAATAAACAAACAAAGCAATTTTTATAAACTTGAAACAAGTCTTACTTTAAGTAATTAAACACGAGTAAAGTTATGACTAATTTATTTTGAAATAAATCGATATATTAAGAATTAACCGACTAGATAGAATATAATCAATGATCATTAAAAATTCTGAGTTACTATTCCTATTTAATAGGCTTAAAATTTTATTCAAATATTAAAATTGTTTTTTAATTGGACATTTATTATAAACAAAAAATTTAATTAATGCGAAAATTTACTAAATTCACCAATAAAAAAAAGATAATATTGATTTAATGTTAAATAACAAGGGTATATAGATTTATTCGAAGACTTATATGGATATAATTATGTAAGTAGATAATACTTCTATTGTATTCTATGGGCTTTAAAAATGAAAGACTATCCAATTAAACTTAATTTTTTATTGATAGTTTTTTATAAGTGATCTCTTTATTTTTATTAATTATCCAATGGTTTATTTATCTCATATTTTTTAAATAAAGTTAATGGATATTATTAATATTATTAATACTTGCACAGTTTGGATTTAATTTTAAATAAAAATCTAATTTTTTTAAACCATCTATACTTAATTATATATAATATCAGCTTTAGAGTTTTTTAACTATAATGGTTCTGTGTATATATTTTTCTAAAATAAATGTACTATTGTTGTATTAGTTTATATTTTTGGTTAATTTTATTTATTTTTATAACATCTATAGTAAAAAACACTTTTATTTTCCTTGATATATGAATTTTTTTGTTAAAATTCTCATTATTTTTAAATTTTAAATTGATGTTATATTTAAAGTAAGTTTCATGCTACCTATTATAGTTTTAGTTTGAATAAGTGTTTTTACAAAAATTATAAATTTTTTTACACATTTAAATAAATTTTTTATAGTATTGAAATTATTATAATGAAATATTTTTAACGGGTTAAATATTCGAACATGGTAGTTTTTTTTGAGTTTTACCGAGTTGTTTGGGAAATATATTTTATTAGAGATAAATTTTAAAAAAATGGATAAAGCTAATTAAATATAATCATAAATTCAATCATCGTTTAAAGCATAAAAATTGGCGATTAAAATTTTAAAAAATAGCAAATATTTACTAAAAATTATTTAAAATAAAAGTAATTTCTTATTATTGAATTCCTTATTTTTTATATAATGAAATCGTTGATATTTATATATCTTTATGCATGAAATAATTATCCTAAATTAGTAAAAAGTATTTTCATTTTCATTTTTAACCTGTTAATACAGTAATTCATATACTCTATTATAAATTTTATACTGTATAACCCTTTTTTGGCCATGTATTCACTAATTACGTACCTTTTTTTGCAGATATATATACTTTATGGAATATATACGAAAAAATATTCCGGTTTCATTAAGCTAATTATTCAAATCTGAATAAATGGAATATTATTTTGAAAAAATGAAATTAGCTATTAATTTTTTAAATTAATTAATATTTTAAATTTTATCTAATAATAGTATGTTAATATTTTGGCTAGTTTAAAATTAAAGTTATGAATAAAAATTTATTATTAAAAAACTTGAGTAATATTAGTAATTTCAGTAGATGTCTCTATTTTTATTTTATTGGAATAAATTTAGATTGTTATTATATAATGTTTTAAATTATAAAAAAAGAGTAATCTTTTGAAAAAAATATCCAGCGTGCAATTTTATTAATTAATAACTCTGCCAGTTATTAAATGTGGGATGATATAAAAAAATCACTTGATAAATATATAGTTTTTTTAATTTACTAACCCAATTATTCGTAAATTCATTCAAAATTAATGAATTAAATTGGTATTTGCGTAATTAAACTCACATATTGAATTATTTCATATTTTAAGTCCGATAAATTCAAATTACCCCAAAAATAAGTTTTTTCGATAAATTAATTCATTGGAAATGCATCATTACGAAACATTCCCTGATTTATAAAATCGGGTAGAAAATTAAAATTTATATCGGCTTTTTTATCAAAAAAATTAATAACATAAAAAATAACATTTAGAGAAATTCCATATATTTCATTTATAATTATTATTAAAATTTCAGATATTTTCAATTAAAAATTTATATATAGTTAATCTATACATTTAGTAAAATTTTGAAGATAACTTATAAATTCTCATATGGTTAAAATATAATAAACATAAATTTTAAAAATAAACATATTTAAGAGCATTTGAGAGCTAATATATAGATACTTAAGATAAAAATTAGACAATGTTAAGATATTGGTACTATTTTTTATTATTTTAATCCAAATTACCATAAATTTTTAATGAGTTCCAAATCCCAATAATTATTTTTTATTCAATATTTTTTATAAGCATATAATTACGGAAAATAAAATATCTACACAAATGATTAGAAAATGTGAGTATTATTTTACTTTTTTTTTTTTGTAAAAAAAAAAAAAATTAAATAAATTACAAATATAAAAAAACTGCATTATATTAATAGGGTTTTTTTTTAAAAAAGCCTAAAAAAGCCTAAAATTCCTTATTTTATTCTTATATAATTTCTTATGGAATAATTTAAAAATATATAACCTATAAATCCGAATTTTGTTTTCCACAAAGTCAATTTTAATATTTTTTCGATAAAAAATGTGTTTTTACCAATTATGGATGTTTCTTTATGTAAAATAAATGAAAAAGTTTGTAAAAAACCATCCAAAATTAAAATTATAAACAGGATTGTCGAATATTATATACTGACAACAAAAAATCAATTTTTTAATAAAAAAAACTTGTATAGATGATATAAAATATGGAAAAACCAAAAAAAATAATCTTATGTTGTGAGGTTTAACGAAGTTAATTGAAATAAAGATCTAAACAGAAAAAAAAATATGGAATTTATTTAATATATATTTTAAATTTTTCATTGATATTTCACATATTATTAGAAGATAAAAATCCACAATAAATATAACATTATATATATTTATCGAAGATTTTTTTATTTTTACATAAAATATTTATATATCTAACATTAAATGAACGCAATAAATAAAGAAATGGTTTTTTCTCCCTGTTAATTCATAACTCTCTTGAAATATAATGCAAAGACTTTATATATATATATGTATATTCTAGATTTTTACGATTTATATTTAATTTCGGAATTAAAAAAATTCAAAAATAAAAACATAATTATATATACTCGAAACAAAAGATTTTTGTATTGAGATTTTATAACCCTGTATCAATAATGCTTTAACTGATATTAAAAAAACCACTAAAATTAAAAATATATATAATAGTATTTTTACTATAGTTAATCCAACCATTTTTGGAGCTCTGAAAAAAAAATAGTAAAGTTTTTTAAAAGTAAATATGCTAAAAACTGAATATCCCCCATAGATGTTACAAACCGCTCTTATAAAAATGTTAATTTATTTTTTTCTATTCTAACAATTAAGATTATTTAAAAAATAATAACAATTTTGTTACATAATGTTTAAATAAGGAAAAATTACTTTAGTTTATAATCAATAAACTTTGAAAACGTAGCCAAATTATTTTTTTGATAACTCATCAAAGTTATAAAAAACGATACATTCCTTCAAACATTCTATAATAAACAGTATTTGATCAATTTCTTATGGGGGGGGGGGTGGTTAAAATATATTGTGAATAAGGAGCCAGTTATCATAGAAATTTTTTAATCATAAAAATTCTTTAAAAAATATTAACGGCTTTTCAAAACTGTAAAATTTTTATTATAATGATAAAGTTTCAACAGATTTAAACCCATACATTAATAATGTATTTAAAAATTCAGAAAAAAAGTGAAATATAATCTTTAAAGAATGTAATTGAAAAAATACGTATTCCAATATTCCTTATTTAATATCTAAAAACCCTCTAAAAAATGATTATTTTAGTTATAGGTGGCTTTAAGTGCATATTTCAATAAATAAATAATTTTTTTTTATGATATTTACTAAAGGTATTTGAATCATAAGTTTTTTAGATGAAAAATTAAATTTTAATATAAAAGGTATTAGAAAAAAAAACAGTGTTTATATATAAAAAGCATAATTATTACATGTTATAGTCAGAGACGTTATTAAAATTAGAAAAAATATTACATATTTTTTTGAAAAACTAATAATCTTATTCCTTTAATATATATATATATATATATTTAACCACGTGAAAAAAATTTAAGTTTTTAATTAAAACTATAAAATAAAATAAATATTATAGCCCAAATTCTAATAGAAAAAAAACAGATTTTTATAAATACCATTTAAAACTCAAATATTCGATTAAAATGACATATATTTTTAATTTATATAGAATTTAGACTTGGAAGAAATTATACCGAGTTTTAAGGATAAAAAGAAAAAAATCACTATAATTTAATTTATCTTATTTTAATATTAAAAGAAATCGATGTTTTTATCAATATTATACATTTGGAATATCACTATTAAAACCATTTTCCCGAAATTTTATTATAAATTCTAAAGATTTACAAAAGAATATACGAGTTTGTACATTTATTCACTGAAAAAAGAAAAAAAAAACAAAGGTAATACAAAGAGAGTTTGGAAAAATATTAAAAGTAGAACCAATTCAATTATACATGAAATTTTTGCATATTAAAATTCAAATTTATATTAAAAGTTTATTAAAAATATAATTTATAGTAAAAAATAATAATTTTACAGTTAAATAAAAATTAAAAAATCAACGATGAAATCGAAAAAAGGCTATGTGGATTTCTAACACAGTAAGTTGATATTACTACATTTTTTGAAACCAAAGGTTATATATTGGAAAAAAGTGTTATTTTTCTATGCATTTTTAATAAAATTCCAGAAATTTTTGGGTATAAATATAAATTGTTAGTTCATGATATTTAAATTTGTTATAATCGGTTTATAATAAAGAGAAATTATATTTAAAATTTTGTATTTTTTTTTTTAAAAACAAAAGTGTAAACGAATTTAATCAATTTGGAGGGTGAGTGAGTGAGTGAATTTACTTAGCTTTAGATGCTAAATAATGCTTTATTTTTGTTCGAGTTTCGTATAATTTACATAAATATAGCCGATAAATGATTTCCAGAGGTTTTGTTTATTGATATTTTACTCAAGTAGTTGTTCACACAAATGGGGTTTTTTTACAAAAATAAGAGTTTATTAAGTATCAGAAATTCAAATTATTATTAATTGATTGGGCTTTAAAATCAGTTTTTTGATTTTTTTTAAATCAAGAAACGTATGTTAATTTGTTGAAGTCTAAAATTAATAATAAAAAATTTGAAAGTTAAAAGAAATCTAAAAAGATCCTCATTAAATCATAAATTTAAAAAAATTATACGTATTTAAATCTTATAAATGATATATTTTTTTCTTGATTTTTTTTTTCAGGTAGTTTTTTAAATTTTAATATCACAATTCATTTATATCTTATCCATTTATGAAACGATTGATAAACACTTTTTATGGAATATCATTTATAAAAACGTTAATCATGAAAAATCACAAATGATTTTTTTTTAAAAAAGAAAATGTTTTAAAATTACTTGATTTCGAAATCTTATTAATATTTCAACTTGTAAAATCGAAAGGATAGAATTTTGTGAATATCGGGTAAAACAGTTTTTATTATCAGAAAAAAAATCAAAGTCAATATAGAATAGAAATTCCATTTAAAGATATTGTAAATGAGAGGAGTAAGGCTGTTTTACGTTGAAATTAAATTAAGTACATCAACTGTTTTAAAAACCAAAATGCAATGAATTTTCGATCTTTTGATAAGAGAACGTTGACAGTGACCGCATAGTCCATAGAAAGTAATTTACGTGATAATTGCATTGCTTAATTAAAGCCCTCTTTTTTTTTTTTTTGCAAATATATCCTATTCGATTCAAGCAATTTGATTGATTTTTATTTCTCTTGGAAAAAATATCAACCAACTAAATAAATTATGGAAATATAACCGACATTTATCGGATTGCTGATCGATTATGTCTCTTTTCCCTTCTTCATTAAAAATGTAATTTTCTAGCCTATAAATTAATTGATCGGATGTGCTATATAGTACACCAAATTGATGTTTTATAAGAAAACCCGTGCTTTTAAAAACCAACTCTAACCCGCTAAAAAACGTGTACTTATTAAGGTTTTATTTTCGATAATTAGAATGTCATTAAGTTTCTTTCATTCTGATATATCAAAATTAGAAATCTTATAAAAGGGAAGTTGAGAAATATCTGGAGTCTTAACACCATTATCTGATAGGAAGGAAAATAAATACCCCCTCCCCCTTTTTTAAAAGCTAAAAGGGAATATGTAGACTAATGAAGTTTGCACGGCTAGAAAATGATACCATCTCACTCAAAAAACCTCAAATTGAAAAATAAATAAATTCAATTGATACTCTCAAGTGAGTATAAAATGTTTTATTACCGATGAGGCGTATTTAATCTAAATAAAACCAATAACGTGTGTGAGTATGTTATCGAAATTTTCAGTGCCGAATGTTCAAAAATGCATTATCCTTTGGTCAATAGAAACATTTTTTCTAAATAAACAGTATTTATCTGTTAAAACTAATGGCAAGTAGCTATTAAATGGTAGGTTGTATAGGTAAGAATCTAACACGTTCTTTTATTTCTGAAAGAGTTAGATAAATAAATGTACAGAAAATGATAATTATGAAACAATAAAAGCATTGTATTTTATTTTGTTCTAAATTTTATTGGCAATGAGAAATTGTGCACTAAAAAAATAGCGTTCTGGAGAAAACATACAATATTGTGAGAGTGGCTCCACCCAAAACGGGATTAGATAAGATTATATTTGTGTTACTAATTAATTGAAAATTTTAGGTGACACGGTTTTAAAATTTGTGTATTGGCTTCCAGTAAGGCTGCGGTGGGTTTGTTAATTTATAACTATTCGTTATTTCAGGAAAGAAAAAAATAGCACTCATTTTTCAGTTAGCAAAAGTGCTTGATTTCGTATTGGTAATTGGGTTGGTCTTATTCGCCACTGATAAAAACAGTTAGATTGCACTAATAGAAGAAGGTATTGGGGCTTTGAAGGAGCTAATGTAAACAGAAAACGTGAAATTTCAAATTATTGTCGAGTGCAGCTATATCAAGTTAATTGATTAATCAATTGGCTATTCTTATTGTGCATTTGTGGTCATTCAGCTATGTAAATAATAATATTGTGTATTTTTTTTCTTTAAATGACATGATTTAATAGGGTGAAGGTGTTAAACAATACATGTCATTTTCGAATAAGATAAATTGTGAGAATAAAAAATACCTGATTTGTAAAAAAATGGTGGAGTACAATCTGCACAAACAATCATTGGTTGGGTTTTCCGAATAGTAAAAACTGCACGTAATATTAAGCAAAGCTATTTGCTGCCTTATCAGGCATGTTCTTTTGGTTTGTTTATAAAAATTTGGCAATGACTTTTTGTTGCCACACTATTACAGACGGTTTGGATGATTACGGAATGAACAAATATCCCGTCAGTAGGCCTTGCTTAATACTCTTTTTTTAAATGTAAGACTAAACTAAAAAAAATTTCATACCATAATGGATCAAATTCCTTCAGATGAAGCACCACCCACTTACTTCGAGGCTCTAACCCAGGCAAAGAATTACAAAGATTTAGGATACGGTATTTTCCCACTTTTTAAAAATTTATCCTATATGTTGCGATATTTTTTCTCTTGAAATTTCTAATTTTTGTTCGATCTCCAAATGAAAATCACTTAGCTGTAGATAATGACAATTACTGCTCTTCGGATAAAAATTCCGATAATTTGATCAAAAAGGTATCTAAAAACAAAGATAGCAGACAGGCCAGACTCCAAAGAATCATCAACACTAGGGAGGACTATTTGAAAATAAACAATGTCCCTACCCTGAATCACGAAGTCGGCTTAGAGGTTAAGGTATATTTTAGCTTTTTATTCTCACAATTAGCTTTAATTTTCTGATAAATATCCCTGATTTTTATTTCATCTTTTTACAAAAAAGGTTGATAGAATTAATGGTCTTTTAAATGATGTTAAAAATACTTTTGACATCCATGCAAATTCCTACAAATGTGTCACCTCCCAAATAGACGAGTGAGTTTCATTAGCTTATCCCCTGTTATAATTTTTTAAATTAAATTTCTTAAATCTTCAATTTACCTCCTTTAGATTAAATAAAATTATATCTCAACTCAAACCTTCCGATTCCGAAATTAACTTATCAATTAGCTCAGCCTCTCAGGTATTCTTTTTTTTGTTTCCCTTCTGTTTTTAAAAAAATTTCATTCCAAAATCAACTCAAATTTAATAGAATCAATCTTCTTTGAAGATTCCCGATCTTTCAGAAAGTGAAGAAAAAAATATTTTCAATAACAGCTACACTAGCCCAAGGATTCCTCTCACTGATAAAATATACGATTTAAAAATTACCAACAATGATTTGCTATTTGACGATTCCGATATCTTTTCTTTATCTGAAAATGAAGAGTTCATTAAACTTGATTCCAGCAATGATTCTGAAAATCACTCCAACCAAGAGGCTAATAATGATGAATTGTTCGATCGACTTACTGGGATGATTGATGATTTAATAATAAATGCCGATAAGGCTTTAAAATCTAACCCAGACAACGATCTTGAAGGTTCACTAGCCCCATCTTGCTCAAGCCGCAAATTGCCTAGTAATTTAGCTAATTTCGTTTCTGACGAATACGCAGAAAAATATCGCACCAAAAAAACACTAAAATCAAAGATTAGAAGGAGAACCGCCGATGTTTATAAGTGTCCGAAAATGGCTAGGTCTTCACGGCTGGTTTCTAAAAATCAAATTAGCATTATTTCAAAAAATTCAGTATCTGGAAATTCTATTAACTTTGACGATTTAAATCATGGGTATGAATCTGATTTCGAAGCTGAACGTTTCAGGATGAATTCAAAATCTTTTAAACAAAAGAAATTAGCTAAAAGTTTGAGGCTTGGCATGTACAAAGCCCAACTATCTCCCGGATTGGCTTCTCTAGACGAATTCGAATCTGATGTTGATGATTTCGATTTAACCTCTAATGCATTAGGCTTAACATCCAGGAACCGCAACGTCACTAGATTATCCCCTAAAACTGATCGATTTAGATTAAATATGAAAACTTCTCATTCTAGTGAATTATTAAATCTTGACATTCTACAAATTCCATTAGAAAGTGTTTATCCAGATTACGAAAAAATAGAATACTATCCAGACATGAATTGCCATTTAAAAAATGATTCTAAAGATTCATCCGACCTGGACTCATCACCATCTCAAACTAAGCCTTGGAATCCCCTACAATTCATCGTATTGTTTTATTATGGAGTAATTTTTTTCCTTGGA
Source organism: Smittium mucronatum (assembly GCA_001953115.1). Classification (NCBI taxonomy): domain Eukaryota; kingdom Fungi; phylum Kickxellomycota; class Harpellomycetes; order Harpellales; family Legeriomycetaceae; genus Smittium; species Smittium mucronatum. The sequence continues at coordinate 29,182 of LSSL01002040.1, forward strand.
ATATTATTCCTCAATTCTGTACTATGTGACTACTCTTCAAACAAAGTACTACTGAAACTACACTCCAAATCGCAACCAGAAGCCAAAAACTCTGATTCTGCTCCAGAGTCCGATTAGCCCTGTTATAGTTTATAATATTAATATATACATTTTTTTTTTGTAAGACTGTATGAATTATTAATTTACTCATAAATTTTTTTTTTTTCAATAACCAACACAGATATTATCCGAATAAAAATCACATTTAATTTATTTTTATAAAAAGAAAGGTAACAATGTCTAGATGAAAAGGGAAATGGCAAAAGCAATAAGACAAAACGCTAAATCTGTGACATTTAAAGCAATAGCGTAAAGAACTTTTGGAGCAAAGACGGACCAGATAAACAGGTGGGATCTGAGAACGATGGTGGAAGCAAACAAAGATAGGAGAAGAACAAGATCAGTTCCGAGAATAAAGAGAGCAACATCAATGACCAATTTGCGGCGTGTGGAAGACATATTGGATGTTGGGAGTTTGCTCGAGTCATTATCTCGGTGGAATGAGGCGAAAGATGACGCTGACACGGCAAATATGGCAAAGTAAAAGAATATAAGAGGGGCGAAATTGCTCAGGATGGTGTTTTGGAGAGCAATAGAGTTGTAAATGAATTTGGGAATGTTGAAATCACTTGTTAGTCCAGTATACGCAGAACTAAGATCGAACGATGCAAGTGAGTTCGTGTTGCCAAATGCAAAATAAAATGATTTTGCAATGCAAAACAGTATTGTTATGTTAGTCGGAATTAGTATGTTTTTTGATGGGTCAACAAGCTGATAATTAGAAAGTAATACAAAATACATTAGAATAAAGAGGAATGAGTTGTGAGGTTTGGAGAGCAAAAGCATAATGGGAGTCAGGGAGAACAAAATATCGATGAAAAGAAGGGATAGTGCATTAAATGATTGTGGTACGGAGCCTAATTTGGATCTAGCTTTGTACTGAACCAAATTTAATATCATGGAAACAAAAAACAGGACGTAGGATAGTTGAGCAACCTCGACCATTTTTACTGGTGCCATTATTCTGAGAGTTCGGTATACAACTAAAAATATTTCGAAAAATCGATTGGTTCTACCAGGTTGAGGGTTCATAGAATATACAGGGGATAAATCGAGTTTAGATAAATTTAAGAGAGGTTCAGTCTTGTAAACAAAAACACAAAATATCAAGAAAAACCAAGTGGACCTTGAAAGTTTCTGGATAAATAAGGATATTCCGTCTTGGGATTTTTGTGAATCAGGTCCGCTCTTCAATTCAACGGAAAGGGGTTGGGATTTTCGGTTAGAGGGATGGACATCTTTTTTTTTAATCTGTCGGGTTTGAGGTATTTTGGAAGTTGTTGAAGAGGGCGAATCGGATTCTATTAATAATGAAAATTTATAGCCATAAATATAATACACAGCACAGGCGATGGATATAGTGGTGATAGTAGATAAAGAGAACAATATCCAGTTAGTGAATATGGGAAAGCTATAAATTATATTCCTAACACTAATGGTTTGACCCTGCCATTTGATACCCAAATTATTCCATGATTTAGATATTCTGACAGATACCATTAGCAAAAAAACGATGATTTTATCCATATTAGGGGAGGTTGATTGTGATGAAATCAGGAAAAGAAATTTAAAAAGAAGCAAAGTTTGAGTCAAATAGAACCACATGAAGTGTTCCTCTTCGATTAAAGATGTTGAAAAGTGGCTTATTGATGCCAATATAATTAGGGAGACGTACGAAAGCGAACGAGTAAGGAAATGTGAATCCCGTTTTTGGGATGGAGAGCCAAGGAATATCAACTTGTAGAAACCATAATAGATGAGGAATAAAACACTGATGAATATAAATATAGCACCAATACACATTTTGGGTAAGTCGTAGCCACCAAATTTTTGAGATATAAGTGTCTGGGCGCGAGTCAGATAAGTCTTGTAGCGTTCGATAAGTTCATTTGTGGCTTTTCTATGGATAAGATCAAGAGAATGTTGATTCCTCAAGGATAAAAAGAAACACTGTAATTTATCGAATTCGGAAATTGGATTTTTACAATCATCAAGATTATTATAATTTTTGTTTTTAGGTACAAGATTATTTATTGAGAGAGCGCATAGTTCATATATTTTAAGTTGATCGATTTCTAAAAAATGATACGAGTTTATATTTACATTTAGTATGTTTGGGGAATGTTGGTAAAATGAAGATAAGGATTTACCTGAATATTTGCTAAAAATGTCAAAGATAGGAATTCCAACATTGTTTTGAGGTATAGGAAACCCAAGGAGAAAACTCAAAGTAGGGACCAAATCAGTTTGATCAATAGTTAAGGCGCTTTGAGAGTTTGGAGGGAAATCCAGACTGGGAGATATGAAAATCATAGCCTAAAATAATAACAATTTTTTATATTAAAAAAAAAGTAGTGGAAAATAGAAAGGGTGGTAAATATTCTTAACTGGTGAAGTTTCGCCAATGGAACTGCCACCATGATTCCCGATTTCGTTCATGCCGTGATCGCCAAGGAGAACCAAAAGAGAGGGTTTTGATTGTTTGTTGGATGATTTTTTCAAGTCATTCTCTTTGATTTTAGTGTAGATTTTTTCAACAATTCCATCCATTTCCCGTTGTTTTGATGGCATCAACCGGCTTTTTAAAAAATATAGATAAGCAAAAATGTCAAAGGAGGGAGTTAATGATGTAAGACTCAGAAAAAAAGATAAAAAATTTACCTTTTGGGGCCTTCTAGATGACCGATATGATCCAGGCCGAGATAGTGCAGAATCAAAACATCCCAATTAGACTTCTCATTATCAGGAGAAAAATCGAAAGCAGAATCCAGGTTTCGAGTGACATTTAAATCCACTTGAACGGTATCAGAAACATAAAATGAAGTGGTACCCTCATAGTGGGCAAAAGAGTTTGGAAAAAGTCTGAGCCAAGTATCGTCGCCAAACATATGGATTGTTTTGTTGGAATTATTAACAAGCTGCCAAATAATGCTATCCTGTTGTGAGGTGCTATCGGAATCCTGCTCGAGGAGATTCGTTACGGCATCAATATAGTTAGGAATAGTTCCAGTCATTAGAGCTTTGATTCTAGGCAGGGTTACAGTTGGGACCTTTGCATTTGCTGTGAATCCGATAGCCTTCCCTTCCTTCAACAAACTTTTAAGAATAGAAACGGAAGGGTTTTAATTAAATTAAAGTTACTTTGGGATGAGGAGAAAGTTTTTTTTGGATTTTTTTTCAGTAAGATGTAAGGAGAAATAAATACCTTTGCGTGAAATGCATGGAAGAATGATTTCCAAAAACGAAATCACTATGATAAAAATATGGAATGAAGACCTTAGATAATTCGATACTTTTTTAAATAGAGAGAAGTGCAATGAACACCAGGAGGTTGATTTTACTTTCTAAGCGCGTCAACAACCATGATAATTAACCGATCGAATTTGGGATTTACAGGAACACGTGCATTTTGAGTTTCGAAAGAGTTTTTTTGAATGGAATTCCAAGAGGATTTTAAGTTAACAGTCAATTTCTGGGGCAAAAAGCCAGTAAAGAAGTAGTAAATTCCAAAGACATTTAAAACAATGGCGATAAGGGCTGCGACTAAATTAATTATTTTTTTCATGATTTTCAATAACTGTTAATTTTCTGGCTCGGGATTATAAGGACAAATGTTTTATTACCAGGGAGCCGGCAATAGAGGGAAGGTCAGTGCGAGAACAGAACGCCACATAAAACAGATTAGTTTAGATTCAAAAGTCTGATGAAAGATCTAATAGATTAACTTTCAATATTCATTGGTAGTTTTTCATTAGCACACCAATCACACTGTCGATATTCAGATAACTTTTTATAGGGATAAATGACTTGCGAATGCCTATTTGCTACAATTTAACGGTTTGGGGTTAGCAAACAAAATATTGCACTATTTATCAACCAATGGAAGTTTGTTTTTTTGATGACTAGAAACAATGGGCAAAAAAGAATATATTATCGTGCTGCTATATCCTGCCAATAGGAGGGTCATAATGGCGCGAGTTGGTATATAGTCCTATTAAAACAAGGGATCAGAAAGGTCCAGTAATAATAATAACCAATCAGAATCAAATTACTAAAGTACAGTCATATTCATACTATCTATTGGCCATATACTCGCATGGGCATACGGAAAGAACAAATACAGCGAATGGAAGTCAACTATTTAACAAGTCCATAATTCTAAATGCTCTAAAACGTGATTATTGGATGATCAATCAATGGTGAATAGTTATCAAGAAAGGAAAAATTTAGCTAAATATTTCGCGATTAATAGTCTTTGAGAAGCAGTTCAGAGAATAAAAACTTGTCTAGTAATAAACTTTACGAAATCAGAAAATAAAAGCCTTAAAAGATCAAAAGCGACGATATGAGTATAGCCAAAAGGGCACGAGTACATTCTCCAGAAGATCAAAAAAAGATTGAGGTAATAGTTTGCTAGAGATTTATTTTTTTTTGAAAAAAGATGAGTTTATTCAGCCAGGCTTAAACAATGAGGGTAATTTTTATAGGGAGCTTCAGGAGGAAATAGAAAAGCGGAGGGACCCAATTTTTTTGAAACACGACGTCTAGAGCTTAGTATTTTTGGGACAAAACCAACAGATGATTTAAATAGATTTATATCTGATTTCCTTTTTTCACACGCCAATATTCCTAATGTCGAGGTATATACCAGCTTTTTTATTATTATCCGAAAATAAAAATTCTTCAAAATTTTAAAAAAACAAAACATATAACTTAGATTGAGGGGAAATTAGGAATAATGATAGACAGAAAATCAAAAAAGAGGATTGAACTGCCAGTAGTCACTGAAGCAGGTATATTTTCTATGCATTAAAATTCGTAAGATACGAACTCTAAACCTGATATAGTTCCCAAAAGCCAGTTTTTTAAAAAGCATTTATTTAAATTTTGGCCATTTACTTTTGGGGATGGGGGGATATAATAGTTTTGAAAAAAAATGAGAGCTGGTACACCTTCGAATCAGATATGTCAGAAGTAAGAAAATAGAAAGCGTGTATAATTATCGATAAAATTGCAACTTTTCTCGATTAGGAGCAACACGCAAACTTTAACAAGCTGCTGAATTCAAGATATAGTGAAACACAGAGTCCAAATTATAAAGTAACCCATAGCATTTCAGCTTAATTTTCTTTAATGGATTATTTATATACTTTTGGGCAAATATTAGGGCTCAAAAATCAGGTACAGACATATAAAGGAGATTGATAGATATTTCCATATTGAGAATAAGCGAATTAGAGTGACGTATGATCAAGAAACGGAAACAGCTAAAAATTCAATAACCAAGAAACGGATAGCCAGTTTAGATATCCACTCACCAAGGACTAAGTTAGACTTTCGGATCTCTGTAAATCAAGAAATTCCAGGTATTGTAATTCAAGCAAAGACAAAAAAAAAGGGGATAAAAGCCATACAAATCGCTTTTATCTAACCAAATTAAAATGTAACTTTAATAGTTGAGACACCTGTTGGGCTGAGCAATGTAGAAGGGAGACAAAAAGACCGTATATCATACGTACATGACTTGTATAGCTTTGATTTAACTAAAGTGACGGCACTAACGGTAAATTAGCAAACTAGACAGACCAATTTTCAAATTAAGTATGGAGTGATTTAAACAATTTTTTAAATAGAATGGACCTAAAACAGAATACACGATGGGACAAAGGCAGCCTAAGGTCACGCACGAACTGGAAGTGGAAATCAGGGACGTTGCTGTTTTGGAAGCGGAGTTGAATAAAGCACGAACTAACTCCCCAAATAAATTCAGCGAGATAGTTTCAGTATTTGTAAATAACTTGAGAGTGATGGCTAAACATGCAATTTAGCGGCTTTTTTTTTTTTTTTTTTGAAAGTTACGGTTGATCAAAGCATTCCAAAAACTCAGTGTTATGTGTGGGGACAGTCTAAAAAGCTTCTACCAACAATTTGATTCTTTTTCTATAAATTAACTACAAAACAAAAACTAAAAAAAATCAGATTTTTAATGCTAAAGCACTAAGAAACCATTTGAAAAACATTATCCACAATAAATAGAAGTCTAGTTCGTTTAAAGAAATCAATAATCGCATTCATTTGATCATAACTAAAGTCCTAATTTGATTTCTTTGCAAGTTTTTCTTTGAAAAATAAGAAGATCGAAATTTTAATGATAAACTATAGTTGAGGCAGTGTTTGATTGCCACAAAATACTCATTGTCCATAAAACGCCGAATTGAGCGCATCAAACTTTTTGTCATAGAAACTGAGAATAAGTGACGCTTTTAAATTTCTGGGAAAAGTTGATCCATTAATTATTAAGGTGGCGTGACTTTTTTTTACTTTATAAAAGCGATAGAAACATTTATTTATCAGTGAATTATAATGCCATTAATATTCTAAAAGTGAATACTTTTGGTTTTTTTTAAAAAAAAAAAAAGAGTCATTTAGGAGCCATATTCAGGATTTTGGCAGAAGGGAGGAATACTGACCCTTTGGAGCTCAAGCCCACTGACCAAAAAACTAAGCTAATAGCAAAAGATATTGCAATTCCGTAGCTTCTTGGTTGACGAGTCAATGGCTGGTATTTGCAAGCACATATTCTCACTTATTTGGCATTCCTCTATTCTCTCCACGTCCAAATACCGATCAGGTCTGCACTTTTAGCTCCCTCCCTCCACTTACCATCCCCTCCCCCCACTCATAATTATTGCAATTTATCCCTCTCGGATATCAAATATGGCCATAATTCGTCACCAGCAAACATTTGCATTCAAGGGGGGTTACCCAGAAATAAACGATTAGCTAGTGTTTCCAAACCGCTGCACGGAGTTTCCTGAGTGTTCCTCTGAGAATAAAGGGGGAACCCGGAACCAACAGCGAACCAATCAAAAAACATCACCTGATCATTAGCTTAAAAAAGAGACTAGAGTGAATTTATACCTATTTAATACTGACTCATTTTCGTAATGTGACACTATTTATCGATTTGCGATCTTGGTGGGGGAGAAATTCTCAATGCTAAAATAAAGGTACTTAACGGGAAATTCATCGATGCTTTTTTTTTTTTTTGGCTGAAAAATGCAGGGAAAGCATGCGGGAAGAGGGATTTGGTTGGGTTCCTGCCAATCGAGGCTAAGACT
>LSSL01002042.1:0-24882 GCA_001953115.1 Smittium mucronatum
GGGGGGGGGGTTCATATTATACCCCATCCCCCTCTTTTAAAAGCACTCTGTATTTTCATAAAAGAGCTCAAAGTTTATCTAAGCATCTTTTTCTAAAATAATTATAAAATGTCATTAGAATTAAATATTTTAACTGTATTTTATAATTATTATGAATAGTCAAATATTGTTTAATTTTATATCCAAATAGGTCTCAAAAATAATATCAATAAATAAATAATAAATAAACTTCAAATGGGATAAATTTTATTTGAATATATTTTAACAAAATATATATATCCTGAATGAGATTTTTATATGCTCTATATCTTATTTTTTTTCGTAATTTTTCCCTAATTTATAAACTACAGAAAAATATTAGAAAATTTTTGTTGTTGAAATTTCTCATTATAAAAATAATAACTATAAAGTAACTGAATAAATAAATACTAATGAAAAAAAATATCTAGTTACTATAATTGTTAATATTTTCTTTAATAGTCATCTTTGTTAATATTTTTTAAACCGAAGTATTATTATCATTAGTAATTATATTGATTTTGGCTATAATTTTTTTGATTTTATACAATAATTAGCCTAAATCTGATGTCAAATAAATATATTGATAATTGATTTTTAAAAAATAAAAATTATCTAATATTTATTCAATTATTTTTTAAAAATGGAAAATTTTACAAATAATTATTCCATTTAAGTACTTTCTATTCCATAAAAATGTAGTTTTGTTTTAGTCTTTTACAATATTTCGATATAAAAAAAATAAAAAACCATGAAATTATAGACTGACAATAATAATTAAAACTATACTTGCTATTAACAAATTTATAACAAATGTTCTTAAAAATCAAATTTGTATAAATATTATTATTTTTTTCTGGATGAGATTTAAAATAGGTTAAATATTGAAATATATTTTTTAAATTTTTCTGGAAGTGGAACGTGATTTTTATTTCTGTACTTAGAAATCTACTAATTTAATAAATTATTTTTTTAAAAAAACTGCAATAACTAATAAATTAAAATAAGCCAATATATCACACCATTTTATGAAGATAACCCAAAAAAAAACGCTGGGGCAATGTTCAACGTATATATCAAGAGATTAAAATTGAATAAATTTAACCTGAAATAAGTCAATATTTCGTGTATTTAGTAACCTTTGGATCTATTATTTCTTCCGGCTATAACATTAGTAGATTAAGATCGATTTTTTACTAGAAAAAACAAAATTTTAATTCATTAAAAAAATATTTTTAATTTTAATAGAAAAATATAAAGAATCAAATATGCGCATAAGTTTTTTTTTTCGAATTCAATAATTTTTTTATTATGTTTAAATTAAAACTTTGAGAGAAAATATTAATACTTCAACCAGAAAGCTACTATTAAAACTGAAATTTCATCTCTAGCACTAAAAAATATTTCTTTTAGTGATTGGGCACTAAAAACACATTAATTTGCCCCAAATATCGCTTTATTTATTTAATTGGTTATATTATTGTCTTTTTGAATATCATTTTTCCATATATAATAAACGCTCCAGTATATCTAAATCTATACAAATATATTTGCAAATTTCAAATATTTAACCAATAGTATGTTAAATTATAAATGTGGGAATCAAAGAAAAATAAATTCTGGAAGTGAAAATGATATGAAATAGCCCACCGACGACAAAAGTAAAAAAAATCGGGGAAGTTTTAAGCAAAGTTTTTTCAGAAAAAAAAAAGATATGGATAAGCTTTGGCAGCAAATTGAAGGTAAAGAATAGATAGGATATCGAAAAAATGAGAAATGAGGAGGTCTATTTAGAAAAATAAATCGGCCATTTCTATGAATAATGGAAATTTCAACTAATAAAAGGTTTTGAGACATTTTTTTAGATGATACATACTAATTCAAAATATGGATATTTTTAATCATGCTTTTAAAAACTTATGATTTATTCTTCAATGTTATGAATGGAGATTTCTGAAAAAATAAATAAATCTACCAGAACATTGATAAGAAATCACATTAAATATTTAATAGCAAAAAAAATTCTTCGAGTATTAGCAAACAGAAATATCCAATCAAATAGATATACTGATATTTGGGAAAAATTAATGTGTTTTTAGTGCCCAATCACTAAAGGATTTATTTTTCGGGGCTAGAGATGTAATTTCAGTTTTAAAATTAGCTTTCTGTTTTGATTTATAAAGATTAAAGTAAATTAAATCTGTTAAACTTAAAAAATATTTAAACACTAATACCTATTTTTTAATTTTTCAAACTGAAGAATAATTTTTGTCTAATTATAATACTAATTTTTAACACAGCAAGTAGTTTTTTCTGATCAACCGAAATATTTCATGTAGATTAAAGTTATAGATATTCTCAAAAGAGGAAATTCGATCACATCAGTTTTAATTTTTTTATCTCTTAAAGCATTAAGTTTGCGAAAAATTAAAAGTTTTTTTTTTATTTCAATAAATTAACCTAAAAAAGAATAAATAAACTTAATTATTTCAGCAATATTAACCTATTTAAATTTCACCTAATGTATTTGCTAATCATTCTTCGTAGTTGAGATTTTTTATTTAACAATTTTTTTAGTTTATCTATATTAAAAAAAAATTAATTTCAAAACTTAGTTTTTTATTTTAATCAGTTGAAATATATTTCAGATAAAAGTATGTGAATAGAAATAATAATATTTTAATAAAAAAAATTCTATGATTATATGCTAATAATACATTTTAAAAATATAAGCAGTTATGGTATTAGTTTATCTAAATTTCTAAGATAAATATGATTTATTTATGTTTGGTTTTATGAAAAATATTTCTTCGCTTAACTTTATTAAATAAGGTAGAACATTTTTGAAACTATTTAATTTTTATATAATACTAAATTGACTTATTTAATAATTTTTCGCCTATAATAATTGTTTGATTTTTTATTTAAAATAAAATAAAATTTAATACTTTTAATCATTTGTATTATGGGTAAATGGGTTCACACTATGTATATGAATTAAATATGTATATATATGTAAAAACTAATGCAATTTCAAAAAATATTGGTCATATTTTGGATAATAGGTTCTCAAAAAAAAAAAATACAGAAAATTTAACATCATTATAGCCACGAATTTGATGTAAAAGCATAGCCATTTTAAATTTTAAATGAGGAATTCAAAGAATTTTTCCTTAAAATTCCCATTCTATTTTTTTTGTTGATTCTAGAAAATTTATAGTAAAATATTAAATAATCTTATTATTTTATATATTTAGTGATAATTACTATTTCTCCATTCGAAATTAAAAAATAAATATAGATTATTCGGTAAGTAGTTCATTTTTTTTATTTTGTTAAGTAATATTAATAAACCACTGTCATGTAATATCTAAAAGTAAAATATAAAACAAATCATTTAAAATATGTATTATTAGACAGAAAGATAAAAATCAAGTAATTTAGATAAATATATTTCTGGATTTTGAGCAAGGAACAAAATGTACTTTTTTATTTCATGGGATGTTTTTATATTAATTTCTTCAAAATTTCCCAACAAATAAATTTTATTGATTTTCATTAGTAATTTTTTTCAAATTCTATTTTTCCCAGAAATTATTTACAATTATTTAGAAAAATTTAATAAAAAAATAAATCCTAATTGAGATTTTCCATGCTTTATGGTATCATATAAAGATTTTATAAAATATAAGAATCAATTTAGTATATAAAATACACTTGATATATTTTGGAACCCTCAATAAGAAATGGGAAGCAAAAAAAAAACTCTTATAAATATCAGCCAAATAAATTCTTGTTATTTTTTCTTCAATATTCGCTCGCATCTTCAACTCCTCCAACATAATAGAAATTTTGATTTATAGGACATAAGGGAGTTTTTTCTAGAAATTTCCTTTAGATACACGGTCAGCATAAGTTATCTGAGTTATTTTTCTTAAATTTACTAATTTTAACTAATAATTGGGGGTTTTCACAAATATTTTAGTTATAATTATATAAATATTTTTGCATTTAATTTACATGGGCTCAATCAAATTCAATTGAAACCCTTAAAATTATTTTATTCATTTATATTTTATATTTTATAAAATATAATTTAATGATATTATAAAAAAAATAATTATTCAAACTATAAAAAGCCGAAAATGTATTTTTTGCTTTTTTTTATTCTGTATAATCACATTTTTTTTAAGCATAGATTCAAAGCTAAATTTTTCTTCAATAAAAATTTAATTAAATGTAAATAAAATCATATTCATTTTTAATTTAGAATTTTTTTTTAATTTTAATATTGTTAATATGTACTGGTTATTTCATTTTTTTCCTAAAAATATATAAAAAAAGATAGGATAATTAATCAATAATTTTGTCAAAACTTTGATTCTGATTTTAATTTTTTCATTACGAAGATTTTTTTAAAAAAAGTAATGATAATTTCATCGAAAAAAACATCAACTTATAAAAAAATTTATATGGGGTTTATATTAAAAAATAATGCTAAAAAATATTTGAACCTTGAAAATTGAATTAATGATAAAATAATCAATCCAAAAAATTTAAAATTATATATTTATAATTATTTTGAGGAAATAAGAAATTATTTAAATCTAAAAAAATCATTAACTTAAGTAGAAATAATTATATCCCAATTGTACAACTATATAATGAATCAAGAATTTATCAACTCACAAAATTTTTAAATTTTAATCTATTAATCCTAGATATACTATATTTATGGCGAATAAAAAAAGTTTTTAATCAACGAATGCGGTTAATTTTTTTTTTTTAATTATCATTATTTCTTGAATTTTTAGCTTCAAAGGTGACATATTTGTAAATTTTCAATTTAAAAAATACTCAAATAGGTAATAATACTATTTTTTTTATTTTGAAAATATTAAAAACAGATAATTTAATCACTCAAGTATTTAAATTGGATTCCCGAAGTTTTTTTTAAAAAAAATCTTAAAATTACCATTAAATTATAGGGTTTTTTTAAAAAAGAGCAAAAAACCTTATATATAATTAAATAATGTTTTAGTGTGTTAAAATCTAGTAAAAATCATTTTAGATTTTTTATTTTAATTGTAATGATTCAACTCAAGTTAGTTTCTTAACTTTACAAAAATCGTTAAAATAGTTGAAATAGCATTTTTAATACTAAAATAACAATAAAAAATTATTAAAACGTTAATTATTTTTTTTATTGTTTTTTTTTCAATATTTTTTCTAAAATATTTAATTTTTTTATAAAATATAATTAGATATAATATAAAATAACATAAAAACCCATGATCTCCTCTATATTTTAAATCTGAAAGATTATAATGTCTAAAAACAATCATAAGAAAGTTATAAAATTAACTTCAAAAAAAAATTCAGTTTAAAAATGGATATTATTTAAGTTTCTGTTATTTTTTAAAATTTTCAAGTTTAATCAAATATTTACATACCAATTTAATTATCTGTGGGTAATTGGATATTTTTTTAAAGTTTCTTTAGGAAGCACGAATTTTTTTCCTTATTTTTTTTTATAATACAATTATTCTTCAGCTCTTTTTTCTAAGAACAAATAAGCCTAAAAATATTTTTAAACCATTTTCGATATATCCTACGGAATAAAAACCACTTATATATTATTATAAAGTTACAAAAAATCAATCCTTTTTCATATTTTTATTTGAAAGTAATTATTTTATTGAGAATATCAGAATTAAATTAAAAAAAATATCGAGATTCATAATTTCAAAAATTTAAAACTTTATTCAAAATCAACTAGAAAATATTCACTCAAAAGAATCTTTTTTTAATTTAATTTATGATATTATGGTACGGGGTAAATAAGACAAAATCCATTAAAAAAATTAGACATATTTAGTAACTTGATCAAACTTCAATATTTTTTCAAAAAAATAATAAATCAAATGTTTTCGATTTATTCTATAGCTATTTGAAGTATAGAATCTCCAAAAAAACTATAATTATTCGTAAGAATAATAACACAAATAGATTATCTAAAAATAAAAAAATAAAATAATGCATAATTATATTTTTTTGAGCTATATTATAATAATCTCTAATATTAAATATCAATTATAATTTTACTATCAAAATCTCCATTCTTACCATTTCTTATGAACTTGTCTTTGAAGTGCTAAAAGCTTTTAAAAATTTAGTTTAATTTTTTAGTGTATTAATCCAGAAGATTAAGAAAAAAATTTCCAATTTTTATGCATTATTTTTATAGCTAAATTATGTATAAAAAATCTTTTGATTAAAAAACTAAGTTAATTTTTATGGTTCTGGGTATAGTTTTACAAAACGAAGCAGCAAAAAATTATAATTTTTTAAATAGCACAAAAATTTTAGCGGATATGTCAAATTTAAAATTGTTTGACAGGTATTTATAGCAAAATTTATCTAATAAAAAATACAATATAATTAATTTTTGTAAGAAAAAATAGAGAATTTATTCATATTTTTTTTTATTGATTAACGAATAAAAATTATAAAAATTTAAGTAGAAATAAATCATTAATTTAGTTTTATTTATAAAAATAGAAACTCATTAATTATATTTTATTTGTAAAATTTTTTTATATCTAAAACTGAAGGGATTTTTTCTTTGAATTAAATAACTTTAAATATTCTTTTAAATTTAATTGGATAAAATATTGAGAGAAAAGAATATTTTTATAATTTAGTTGCGAAATATAATTTTTTTTTAGCAGGGTTAAAATATAGTAATTAAAAATCTAGATTAACTATTTAACTAATCCAAAATTTAAAATTATTAAAAAAGACAAAATTCTGAATTCTATTTTTCATTAAATTTTCAATTGAAAAAAAATACAATCTACAAGATATTCTAAAATGATTTTTTTGTATAAAAAAACAGTATTATTCATATTTAACATTTATATGAAGACAGATTTGAAGATATGAATTATCAAATAATAGTTTAATATAGATATAAATTATAATATTTAATCCTTATACAAAAAATGATTTTTTAACAATATTTATACTTATTTTTTTTTGATTAAATACTTTTTGTTGTATTCAAAGATTTTTTTAAAAAAAATCAAGTTATTCGTATTTCCTATTGATACTCTTCTTTATCAAAAAAAATTCACCCAATATCCATTAATATATTACCGATAATTGTGAAGAGATTTTTGCGAAATATAAAGTTTTTATGACATACTTGAGGAAAATTCATATATATTGTGAATATCGGAAATTTTTAAATTTAGTATAATAATCTGAAAATAATCAAAATAATGTGATAGAAAAAATGTCCAAATTTTGTACACCAGATTATTTTTTTTTCTATTTTCAGTAAAATATTTTAAATGAGAATAACATTAGAAAATTTAGAAATTATAAACTGGTGCTACGTATCTTTTTTGCAGTAAAAATTTCAATTCAAGTCACGGTGCATAAATGCAGATGGATTTCAGAAAATATTTAATGTTAAATCAAATTATCTTAATTTAGGTATTTATGATAATTTTTTCTTTTTTATTTATTAATCTTTTTTAAAATTATCTTTAAATATATAAATTATCTTTATTTTAAAGATAGATAACATTTTTAATTTAAATTATAAGAAAATTTTATCTTTTTTTGAAATAATAACATTATAAAAAATCAAATTTGTTGAATTTTAAAGAAATATTTTGTATCCAAAGTATTTAATATGAGCCTTATAAAAATATTATAAATACACTTGTATTTAAAATTTCTGTTTTTTATTTTTTTTCTAAAAATGTTAAAATACCAAGTTAAACTATAAAAAGAATAAGCGTTAGTTTATTTGCAGTATTAAACCCATATTATTTCCCCGAAAATACGGAAAATGCAGAAAATTATACAAGTTTTAAAATTTTGCAAGCGGGTTCCTTATAAGGATAGATCGGAATAAATCCTCACTTCGAAGCTGTTTTTGTGCTAATAAAAACCGGGAAACGCTGAGGGCATCATCACCGAATTTCATCGTGCCTCTAGCCAGCAGTGACTTAAGGGAAAATACTAGACCTAGCCACACCTATACATACTTTGAATTTTTTTTTGTTCTTAAAACTCTAAAAATTTGAATGGGATCAAAGGTAGTAATATCAGGTGAGAAACTTATCAAGGATTTAGTACCGGAACTGGAGGATAGTCCAAGTAAAAAAGATAAAATATCCTGCTTAGCTAATTCCCCTGCTTTGTTTGCAAATGGGTATAGGTCATAATCCAAAGCAGTAGCATCATGAAAATTTATACCGAAAGATAACTATTAATATCCCTACATACATCTTGTTTTCCCAATGCATCAAATTCCGGGGAAAGACAATAAGGGTAAGTAACGGGGTGGAAAAATCATGTTATCTCATTATAATACCCATAGAACTAATTAACTTATTGTGATAAGAGAAGAAAGATAGAAAATTTTAGGGAAAAGAGTAATGACCCCAGCCCAAGAAGAAGCTTTATAATCCAAAACAATCAAAACTAAATACACCAGAAATTGATAGAAAAGACTTAAAAATGTAAAATAGTTTTAATTAATAAAGTGAAAATAATATCTAGATTTAATAGAAAATTGATTCGAACAAAAACTATTACCAAGCGCAATGAAACTTTCAGAACATAAAAATAATTTAAATCCACCTTAAGGGAAAATTCACGCCCTAACTCTTCAAAAAAGTAAAAAGAATTTGGAGCATTATTCAATATGTGCAAAATTAACATAATAATAATAATTTTTAAATAATACATTTCTCAATAATTAAAAAAATAATAATTTTAGCTAGATTATTATATATATTACCAAATATATAAAATCATATCTAAAAAATTATATCCAATAGATATTTAATCATTTTTGAGTTGATTCACAATATATCGAAATTTTCCTAAAGCGGAACTATGAAATTTTTTTTCACTAAAAAATAATCCCTAAAATTGATTATATTAATTAATCTGTTTAAGTTTTATTTAAAATAAAACTACCCAATAATTTTTTATTAAATTCAAAAAAATTTCTAATTATTTCTGCCTACTAACATAGCATAAATTATATAAATCATCTATAAAATCAATAAGTTTAGTTTAAGAAGAGTATATAAACAAAATTCATGGCCTGAATTTTCTTTGGGTGATAATTTCAATAACCTAGATATTAATTTTTTTTTTTGATATAGTTCCAAAAAGAGGAAGATAATTTAAAATTAACCCTATTAAATGCTTCGAAAAAAATCTTATAAATAATTAATTAAGAACAGGAAATTCTAGACTTGGTTTTTTGATTAATGTCTGCATTTAAAATAAAACTGATAAAAATTGAAATTTATAAAATATAGTTGTATTTTTTATGGTCAGATACAATCTATCTAAAATCTCAGTGAAATTTGAATTTTCAAGAAATATATAAATGGTAATAATTTTCACTGCAATTCCGTATCCAATTTCAAAAAAAATTCTGGTGTTAATTTCAAATTCTTACTATCATTATTTCCAAAAGATTCTGAAATAAATTTGAATAAAATAAAAAATGGGAATTTTTTTCTCAGAGAGGCTCAGATTCCCGTTTAAGAAAAATTTTGTTTAGAAATTTATTGAAATTCCTTAAAAATAATTATATTTTGATGATTTGGCGGTTTTAAATACCTGATACCATATATCAATAAGGATATATCTACAGGAGTGGTTTAGAGAAAACTAATCCTAGAAAAAGATATTTTAAAAGGATCTTCATTTACACATTTCCGCAAGCTTCTTCATTAGATTATTCCAAGGGTGCATATCGCATTTACACTTCACATATTAATACCAATTAGTCTTTCAAATAAATATCGGTGATAGCTGTAACTGCTGATCCTATTAATGAGGGTTTTAACCTGGCTCAGACATAGCATATTCAGAAAATTATGATGATTGAAACCTGTTTTTGAAAAATATAAAAAAGTGTGATACTTCTGATAAAATAAGAGCAATAATATCTGATAGCGAAAAAGCTTTAATTAGCGCTAAATCAAATATTTTCCGTTCCGGTTTCTTGAACTCACCATTCGTACGACGCATTTAGGTAAACTTTTCAAACAATTTTGGTAAGGCGTACTCCGTATTTATAATATAATTAGCCAGAAGCTATACTAATGCAGAGTTCGAATGTTATATGAAGTTTTTAACTTTAAAAAACGAGGGAAAAGGATTTTTTTAATTTGATTTAAATATTCTCTTCAATATTATGGTCTAGAAGATTTAAAAAAAAACAATATATGGTTATATTACATCAAATTCAGTATAATTAATGTTTTCTTAAATCAAAAAATTACGAAGCCTTCCTTCTGTAAACATTATTGTGTAGTTATAAAACTTAATTCTCCAAAATAGGTAAAATTTTTTTATTATATTTGGCTTTTTTTAGAATAAAAAAAAAGTATAAAATATTCTTTTTTAGAAACTAGGGATTTTTACATATGATGTTGAAAAATTCCGTTTTTTATTACCAAAAATTTCGAAATATTAGGATCAAATAAAAGAAAAAGGCTTAAGTATGTATTTTTCGAGCTATTTAGATAATAAATTGGCTCATTTATCTGAACATGGAGATATATAGAGTTATTTAGTAAATTTAGATATAAATTTGTGTACTTGTGGAGTATTTAGGAGATTAGTTTCCTTGCTCCCATAAATATACAGCTGTAAATTATATAGGGATCCAAATAAATAAAAATTTTAGCAAATTTTATTTAGAAGATATTTAAAGATCCATATATAAAGTTTATGGTGGTATTTTCGGAGAGTTTTAAGTGATTTGGTTGGTAAAATTACAATCTTCAAACACATGAAATACCTTTAAGATCAAGAGAAAGGAGAAAAGCAAAAATAATCGAATCACAAAAGGTGCTAAAAGGGGCTAATAATTAAAAAAAAGATCCCAAATATATTTAATCTATTGAATTCCTCAAATGGATGAAGAAATCTAAAAGTAATTACAGATGCACTAAATGCGGTAAAAAATTGCAAGATTCTCGAACTTTTAGTTGATAGAATTTATTAAAAAATGTACCAGAATAAACTTTTTTAAAATAAAATTAGATATAAGTATGTCAATTTTGAAAGTTGCGGTTGTAATTACCATTTTTTTATACCTTGGGATGTTTATTTTGCCAATTTTATTTAAAAAATTTACTAAAAAACACATAGGATTTTGTAGATGATGTGTTTATATGATGGTTTTAGATCAATATACTGATTTTTCTTGAAATTTTAATCGATTTTTTTTTTTTCGATAAAGCTGAAAGTTTAATAAATAAACCGCGAATTCCTTTTTTTATACTAGTTATCTTGTTATTGAGCATAATTTAAGCTTTCTAAATAATATGATAACCTTTAGAGGAAAGTTTAAAAATCCTCTATCATAAAAATAATTTTATTTACTCATTAAATTAATCCATATTTCAATAATAAGGGTCCTATTTTACATAAAAATAGTTAAGCTGTCGTTGTTAATTGATGTATGAATTAAATAAAATTAGAAAAATACTTATTATCAACAGTGTCTTTATAATACTATCTTTAAAAAAATAAAAGATTTCATATATTTTTTATAGAACTTTAATTATGTTTTATATTTTTTTAATTTTTAAAATCAAAAATTTGATATATTTTAATAGTAAATCTAAATCTAGTTCAGTTTTAAAGACTACTTATAAAAAATTATCAAAAATATCATCAAAATTTGAGGATTTCAACCTAAGATAACAATTATATAATTTAATACCAAAAAGAACGATTAGAAGAATTTTCTGATTAGTATTATCCCTTTATAGCATTAAATAGTTCGTAAAAAAATAAAATCGATCCTAAATGCTTCAGAACAATTGTTATAATATAATTTTGGGAAAAATAATCCCTATGATACATGTATATCCTGTATATTTTTGTGATATTTTGCTTGTGATATTCTTTAGAATATATATGTAAATGTGTTATTTTACAAACACATTTATTCTTTTATCAAGAATAAAATATTTTCTTATTTGAATAGTTTATTTAATAGGGGATATAGATCAAAAAAATAACTAACTGAGAGCTATAATATTTAAAAAAAGATTCCATCTTATTTGATATATTAATAAATAACTAAGCAAAAAAATTAGAATTTCATTCCACTATTTGTTTTTAATTTGCATCCCAAACTAGATTTTTGATATTAAAAGTTTGAATATTCGCTCAAAAACATTTTTATGTAGATTATTTCCCTCATATTATCCCTATAAATCAAATATTTCCTCAAATTTAAAATCCCTATTATCTTTTTGATAAGATTTAACTTCCAAAATTCTAGCATTTGAAGTTTCCATGTTTATTTTTTTATGTAGTAAGATCAAATACGCAATTTTATGACTAAATTTAGTCAAATAGATTTAATGGTGAGATTTTTATAACAAGTCTTATATCCTTTCAGGGAAGATAAATAAAAAATTTATTTCGTTTTTTTTTCAGTTTTATCATTAAAATAATACTGCTTATATACTATCGAATATACAAAATAGGTATAACCAATAGAAACACTGAATATCACAAATAAAAATAAATTATATTTTATTTATCATATTCTTTTTTCTATAATCATCTTGATTACTAGACATTCTTTCTATTTTAAATATTAAATTCTTTTTTAATAACAGTTCTTCTAAATCTTGATAAAAAAGCATTATTTTTCTACTATTTTTAAAACAAATCTTCCTAAAAAAATTTATATTATTTAATGATAAAGAATAAAAAATCTGGTTTGATTATGTATAGAAACTCAAATTTGACATTTTTTTCGAATCTTATAATGCTCTAATTGAGAAATACTAACGAAAATGCACTATAAAATGAACGCTTTTGATTTATCTTTTAAAAATAATTGCAACTTTAGATTTCTTAATCAATAATTAATAATTAATATAAAATATGTGATTTCTATTACTCTATGTTTAAATCCCCTTAACATTATTATTGCATATTCGCATATCTTGTTACCAATCATTATTACCATTTATATTCAATTGAGTATATTTTTCCTAATCCTCAATTACTGTCCATGCTCGTTTTTTAATTTTCAAATTATAGTGCTCAGTTCATATCTCATGATATTAAAGCTAGATGTAAGTTGATAGTTGATATATACTAGATGCATTATGATTATTGCTTATATTATGGTGCATGGCACTTATTTTCAGTAGATTACCTATTTTTAATTGATGATTGATGCTTGTTTCTTTTTGCTTATCTTATATTTATTGACACTCATTTATATTTGCATGTTGGTTTTTTTTGTTGTTTGTTGTTTTTTGACAGATGTTAGTAGCTAGTAGCTTATTTTATGGTACTTTTTGTTTATTTCTTGTTTCTTGATACTCGATACTCGATTATCGTTAATTTTTTTTAGTCCTAGTTGCTAGTTTCATGTAAAATTAGCTTACCTTAATTGTTTTTTTCTTTTTTCTGATAAATTTTTGCTTGTAATTTGGATACCTTTTTTCCTTCCTTGTTACTTGTTGCCTGTTTCTAGTTTTAAGTTGTTAATAACTATTAGTTATTGAATTAATTATGGTGCTTGTTACTTGTTTCATGTTGATTGATGATTGTTGCTTGACACTCTTTGCCTGTTATCTGTTCCCTTCTTCTAATCGACTGTTGTTAGTTCCTAGTATAATGCTGTATGGCAACATTTGATTTTTTTCTTGTTTCTTATCGATTGAAACTCGTTGCGTTTTGCCTGTTTCTAATTGCCTGTTGTTATTTACTAATTGATGGTAGCTAGTAGCTTACCTTATGGTGCTTGCTACTTGTTTCTTGTTGATGGTGGCTAATAGCTTAAAATATGGAACTTTTTGTTTAAATCTTGAACCCTGAAGCTTTTTTCATAGTTGATCATTTTTAATATTATGTCTCTGCCGATAATTTTTGCCGATTATCAACATAAACAATAATTTATTAACATATTCATATAAAAGATACTATCAATATACCCATGTGGCATCAATATATACATTTATCATAAACATATCATACAATTTATAATAAAAAACCGACATATATATACAAATTCAACATGTACTTACAGCAGAAATATATATTTACAAGTCAAACATCTAAATATAACTTCAATGTATACATAAAACATCAAAATATACATAAAACATCAAAATATACATAAAATATCAAAATGTTCATAAAACATCAAAATATACATAAAATATCAAAATGTTTATAAAACATCAAAATATTCATAAAACATCAAAATATACATAAAATATCAAAATGTTCATAAAACATCAAAATATTCATAAAACATCAAAATATACTTATAACTTCAATAAAATATTTTAAAATACAACATCAACTATATAAAATATATATATGAATTAACGTCAATACAAGTATCATTGGATTTAACATACAGATTTATGTTAATAAAGCTAAAAGAAAATTTATGATTTTAAAATTTGAATTACATATAATATTGGTTAGTTATAAACTGGGTTTTTTTAAATTAATAAATGATTAGAATTCAAGTTAAAAAGTGCTTATTTTTTTTATTCAAAGTTTTTTGAGTAATATTCGTGAGAAAAGAACTTAAATTTCAATTCGGGAATTAATAATTCAAAAAATATATAAATATTAGATTGAATTAAATCCATTCAACTATACAGTTTTAAAAAAGAAATAAATTGTTAGATTAAAACTAGATGGAAGTATTTTTTTTAATGTTGTTGGATCTTCCAGCTGTATTTCTATCAGAAAGCAAAGAAATGATAATTGGATCTCTATTTTTAGTTTCGGTAAAAAATTTAATGCATGAAAACACTTTTTTTTATATTAAAAAAGCTCTTTTTAAGTATAGTAAACATCTTTTCAAATAGTATAACTTTTTTTTTTTTAGTAAATAAAAAAGAGATTTTCAAAAAAAAATCCTGCGATTGTGTAAAAGTTGAAGAATTCAAGATGTTTAAAGGTCCTTGACAAATAATCAACTTCGATAGAACCAAGAAACAATTCCGAAGCGCAATAAAATATATTATATATTTCATTTGAGATGCCGTAGAAATAAATTATGTTATTTTCGGGAAAGAATTTATCGTCGTTTTATATAATTCCGAAATTCGGTTCATAATTATTTTGCGAAAAACCAACCATTTCTTTAGAAATATCTAAAAATTATAGTAAATCGGATACTTATAACTAATAAATTTTTCTTTGATTGTAATATTGAACCTTTCAAGGGGGTTATTCGTTGAAGATGAAAATATAGAGTAACATTCGTACCAATTCTTGTTTTTTGACGAAGTGATAATTGTAAGTTTTTTCCAAAATATCCAATATAAAGCTGAAGACCCTCCATTTCTCATTGAGAATCGTTTTGTATTAATTAAATATTTTTCGACTTGAAAGTAGATGTATTTTACATAGATCAGAATAAAAATAGGTTCCGAATTGCCAATGTTTTTTCAAGATAACATCCTTTATATTGTTTGACGTATGGAACTAGAAATTAGTTATATTTATATTTAAGGGAGATTTTTTTGTGGCTTTAGATATTTTAGCTGCAGAATCTGCCACTAAATTATTTATCTTGAGATTCAGCTGGATTTTTTCTTCTTTAGAATTTAATTTTTTAATGAATAAAATTTAATCTTTAGTGCAATCCCTGCTTACAATGATATGGCCACTGAAAAAAAAAAGGTTTATATCTGCTACCCAAACTACTATTACAGGATAGCCGCCTCTTATCAATTTAAATCAGAATCTATATATAGATCAGTGGTTTTGGAAAGGATCTCAATCATCTTTTTTGAATTTAAAAGTGATTTAATGTCTTGATCAGAAGAGAATCCAGAAACTTAAGTTAAAATACCGTTTTTGTCATTTTTCAATTCTAAGCATTTCTCTATAAATTTATTTTTTGTATTATTACCGATTTGATTGTTTTTACTTCATATAGAGTAAGTATTTCCGATTTCATTCAATATTCCTCCTGAGTCTAGTTTGAGTTTTATCCTATATCCACTTATCCCATCTTTATTATAACATAAAAACTTTTCTTAAATAAAAATTTTCCATATTAAAGCAAATTTTACTATGCATTTTAGAATTTTGTAGTATGTTCCATCATAATAAAGATCAACCATAAGATCTCCTGGACATTAATTACCACGTGACATAACAATGATAGATTGTTGGATTGCATTTTTTAATTTTTTTTGATATTTTTACGTTTATGCCTCGCTCAATGTTTATCAGAAATGCGTAGTCAAAATCTAACCAATCCTATTTTCTCTTGCTCATTATCAATATTTATAAACTTGATGTTTTAAATTTTGTTCAAGGGATGATGTATATGATAAATTTAAGACAAAAGAACGTCTTGTGGAATTCCAAAAATTCATATTTTTCAATATTTAAATTGTATATTTTTACTCCGTAAAGGGGATCTTAGGCCAAGAAATCCTTTAGATGGATTTGACTTAAAAAAAAATGCCGATACAAAGCTTAACCATTCAGCTCCATAAAAAAAATCGAAATGAGAAACATGTTTTTTAAAAAGGAGAAAAAAGTTATTCAATAATGAAGACAGTTATAGCCCGTTTAATACTTTTTAGAAAATGAAATTTTATTAAAGATGGTTTATTAATAATTCAGAAGTTTTTTATTGACCATCCTAAAAAAAGCAACAAATTTGGACTTGAAAAAGGTCTTGGAATATAAATTTATTTTATTTTAATTATATGTAATAAAAAAGTGAGTTATTAGGTAGATTCAATGTAAATTAAATTAAGATCGGATTTGTTAAGTACCCAATTTTTAGGGTAATTTAGTAGCGAATAAAAATTTTATAATTTCTCTTTAGGAAAAATTTAACATTTTGTGAGCTATTTCATAAAAGATATGTAAGGGAGCAGAAATACTTATAAAAACTTAAAACTAAATAATACCCCCCTCCTCAAAATTTTCAAGAAATATTATTAGTCAGATTCGTTTTAAATCAAATTTAATTGAAATTAAATAAAATTAGGCAAATAAAATTTCAGATTGTTTATTAGCGAACAAAACGCTTTACATTCCGCTTCAGCCAATATTCGAAATTCTGTGATTTTTTTATTTGTACATCAGAATTCTATTGTAAGAAAACGTCATTAAGATCTATGCTAAAAGAATTTCAAAAAAAGAAAAATATGTACACAAAAGACTATTATCATATCTATAATAAGCCCCTCTGATGGGTTACCGGCTGCTCGCCTATGGAAAAGGGGTGCAATCTACTAACTGAAAGATCCCCTCCTTGGTATTGCTTCAAGTAGGTGTATGACTGAGGTTAAATGCAGTCACGAATTAAGCTCTTTGTCAATCAATAAAGGTTAAATCGTGATATTTTGATTCTAGTCAAGGTCTAATTTTAACAGGATTAGTGAAATTAGGCTCTTACTCGAACGTGGATTTGATAAAAATGACTTTTCTACAAATATCTGTTAGATGCTGAGATCCTTCTGGCTGTAGAACGCTCGAATTGTGACTAGAAGATATCTCAACTGCGCTAAACTATCGGTTCCATCTGCTTCGAGATGTTCCTCTTCTGGAATCGCTGTCTCCACCATTCCCAACCAATAATAGTACAACACTGTGTGGAATTTAGGTACAATGTTCTTTGGAAAGTTTCTGTTAAACACCTAAACTGCATCAAGGTATTTCACTTTTAGGAGGGCGATTTGTGAACTAACTCATTATTTATTATGTGAACAATAACAAAACAACTATTTCAAAATTGTGCGAAAATAGCCATAATAAATCAAACGAATTTTGTGTATATAATAACCAATTATGGGGACATATTGATTTATTCCTACCATTTTTGCAATTATTTTTAAATTGAGTAAAAGCGGAAAAAATAATCGGTGGAAGATATCGACTTTAGCAAATCGAATAAATTTTAATATTAATAAATTAAGGAATTCTATTCTAACAAAATGATAAAAGCCTAATCAAATGTAAAAAAGTTCAATATTAAAAAAAATCTTAAAAACGTTTTAATAATCAAAACATCAAAATCTCCTCAAAGTTGGATTAGGTAGAGATTGGAGATTTGTAAAATGTTAAGTGAACTTTTAAAACATATATTTTCCAGAAAATATTATATTATCACATATGGAAGAAAATCTAAATAAAACCGCAAATGAAAGTTAATCAATTTGATTGGAAGTTATTTTTTTACCACTATTAGTTTTTTTAGAGATTCAAATAAATGAATCTTTTGCGTTTGAAAGGAATATTTTTGGTCCGAAAATAGAGAGCATTTCTATTTATATTAGAATGGATTTTGAAAAAAACGATTAATATTTAGTAAACATTGAAATTTTATTCTAGGGATGAATGGCCTAATTGCAGTTATTTTAAATTTAAGTTGGGGGGGGGGGGGGAAAATAGACAATCCACTTTAAAGCCACATTATTTACACATTCTTGGAATAAAATAATAGAATCGGAGTAATTACAAATAAACTTATAAACCAACCCACCCAATTACAAAATAAATTGACAGGTCATCCAATTTATTAGGATACGTTATACAAAATTTTTTTAATTTCTAGATCCTTTTTTTTTTACTTTCGCAAGTTCTAGAGGTTACAAAATTTGCAATAATATACTTTAATTTCATATTTTTTTTTGGGAAAGCGCAATTTATTTATTGGCTCAAAAGGAAAACCTTTAAAGTAAGCTTCATGTTAACACCCAATTATGAAATAGTCATTTCTAACTATTGGATATTAATATTGCGGGGGTGGTGGGAAAGAATATAAGAGAGTACAATTAAGAGCTAATTACATATAAGAATAACGTAATTTTTAAGATAAGAATGTCAATCATTGTTTATAATTGTGTATATTTAAAGAAGAGGCTCTTTATTATCCATAAAGTGTAGATATACTTTATTCGCCATTAGCGAGGCAATGAAGCATTGGTAGTGTTTTAAGGCGAGTGTCTTATTACTAAATTTTATTAGTTGTTGAAGGCATATTTCTAAACTTAGTATCTAATAAAATTAGGAGCCTAAACTCCCCAGCCAAGAGGATTGTTTGAAATATGATTTTCACGAATATCATTCCAAGGAATGGATTTCATATCTTTTTTGGGCTGAGTTTACATCTATATGAATAATTTTGGATGCATTCCTGAAAGAGTACCGCACGCATGAATTATACATATCTCTGTGGGGGAAATCTCAAACGAAGTCTTCCTACGTAATATCTACTTTGAATGATGGCATTGTGCATCTCGGAGCTGCATTTAATAAGACTAAGGAAAATCCAAGACATTGGAGCTAAAGAAAGAATTCTCAGAAAACAATTGGAAAAGAAAAAATCTAGCTCCAGATAATGATAGGCCGAGTCTAAATATTGAAAGTCTGTTGCTTTATTGTACGAATTAAACTTATGCCTATTGGAACAGATAGAATTTTATGGGACAGTCTGGCGAATTATGGCGTTGAGAATTTAGGAATGTGGATGAGTGTTGAATTATCAACGCACTTTATTCGGAGATGGACTAGTACATTTCTGAGTGTTCCTAGCATAAATTAAATGCGCCAACAATGTAGTACTGTCTCTTCCTATTGGTTTTAATTTTGCATAATATTGAGGAGTTGGTAAATTTATAACCTTGGTGTTATAAATACAACAGCTTCTGAGACATGTAGAATTATTACTGTTTTAACTGGGATTATCTTAAACCAACCCCTCTAGCCCTCTTTTCAGTTGAAAGGTATATTTATTTTTTCCCTACAAAATAAACTTAACATGGCTATATAATATTATCCGTTATAAAAATACTACTTACTTTAATATTCCGACGTCACCCGGAAGTATAATCTTTTGTGAAGCTCATAATCTTTTTACTTTTTATTTATCTTTTGATATAGTTCTATTTTTCAGTAGGTTTTCTGCTGGATTATATTAAAATTTTACAATATCAAGCAATTAATCACCGCAACTTAGAACTAATAAAAAAAAGGTATTTTTCTCTTTATTTTTTGTGTTATGGGAGCATTTATCTTTATTATACCATCATAGGGTCATATTTTTAACAATCATCAACATTCCCTCTCTTTAATAACTGTTTCTAGGTTTCTTATTCAAGTACCGTCATGCTTGAAAATTCGAGCACCAGGGGGATCAATAGCCCTCAAATTACTAATAGTTCTCCCATACCCCTAAACCAACTTATAAAATCCTCTTATGGCTCGCCATTCCTCAACAATCCAAATTTCAGAATCGTAGGAACTAGGCTTGAGAGTTTAAATTCGTATTCTAAATCTGATAAAGATAGGAATTTATCTGGATTTTTTTCTGACAAATACAAGTTTCTTAACGATTTCCAATCTCCAGAGTTTCAAAACTCTACCGAGATCGAAACCGAGGTTTTAATTGATCAGGTTGTAAAACAGGATCGATTTTATAATATATATGCTAAATCAAGCCATTCCGATTTAGCCAATTCAAACTATAAAAACAATGAGTCTCATTACAAAGAAAACATTAAGAAGATTTCTTTCAAAAAGTCCAGGAACACAATGAATCACTCTGTTACTTCCAAGCCCTTTTCAATTTACCCTCAGGAAAATATGAATCTTGATTGTATTTTACCCTATGAGATTTATTCTTGGTCCAGCTTTTCAGCAAATTATTTTCCCCACAACATAATATGCAGCAAACCTACAGAACAAGAATCTAGATGGTCTACCAGTGCAAATGACAACCGTCAATTCATAACACTTAGACTAGAAAGACCGGCTTTAATTCGTATGTTGGACTTTTTTTGTTACATACTTTTCTAGTTAATTTTTTTACATCGATTTCCAATTTTCACGAATTTTTTTCTTCAAAAAAAATTGTAGGCTCAATTAAATTCGGCAAGTATTTTAAGCGTAAGATTTTACACTTTTATTAAATCTCTAATTTTTTTATTAAAAGTTAATTTTCATTTTTTTTGTTATTTCTTTAGCTCATGTTTGCAATCTTAGGGAATTTAAAGTATTCTCTGGGATGTCCCCAGACAAAATGGTGGAAGTTCTTCACAGTGGTAAGTAAAAACATTTATGACATTTTAACTAATTATTCATGTTTAACTTTTCTTTTAGGTTTGAGAAATGATGACAAGGACGAAATAATTACCATCAAGCAGAGTTTCAACGGAGTTTATCTTCCTACTCAGTATATAAGAATTCAACCTCTGGTCGCATATGATCAGAAATTTAACTACAGCATATGGCACATCCAATTAATTGGGACTATGGAACCGGAATTAGTTAGCTCCATAATATATGAGTATAATAATTTCATTTCGACTTCTGCTGTAAAAAAAAGCCTAAAATATTTTAGGGAAAGCCAATTATTTTCTGTTTTCAACGAATTACAGCATTCTACTGGAATCTCTTTTGAATCCCCCGTTTTGAAAAATGTTTTCAACAGCCTTATAAAAAACCCAGATTATTCTGAGGTAGAATCTTTAATTATGTCGGCTTACTCTTTGGATTTGTTTCAACCAGCAACTTTAAAAATACCTTACAGTACTACATGGGAACCTATTCCAGTGTCTGATAACCAGTATGAATTTCCAATCGGAAGAGGGGGTCACCAAATGTGTATTGATGACGATTCTGGTAAAATATATCTGTTTGGTGGTTGGGATGGAAAGCGTAACCTTGCTGATCTCTGGAGTTATGAAATTGTTAAAAATTGCTGGAAATGTATTAGTTCTAATACATTAATAGATGGAGGGCCAGATGGAAGATCTCTACATAGCATGTGTTTAGATACTGTCAGTAACCATTTGTACATAACCGGAAAGTTTATTGACCATGAGTATAGAGATTCTTCATCATTTGATAACGAGCTTTTCCGGTATGACATTAATCTTAATAGATGGGAAATAATATCCTTGGATACAGCCAATGACGGTGGCCCTAAACTTTTATATGACTCTCAAATGGTTTTTGACCCGTTGTACGGTAAAATATATATTTATGGTGGTAAAATATTATCCCGGAACTCCTCCGAGTCTGGAGCTTTTTTTGGGGGGTTATATTCCTTTGGAATATCAACTGGAAAATGGACTCAGCTGAGACCCGACTTTAAAATACATGACCATGAGTTCCAGATACAGTCACGTGTGTTCCACTCTATGACTATTGATAGTAAAAGCCAAAGACTATTTATTTTATCTGGTCAGAAAGACTTAAAAAACTTGGGCGATTTTTTGGTTTATGATATCAAATCTAATACCTTCTTTGAGAAGACCAAAGATTATGCATCAAAATATACTCCTAAGGATTTTACAAAAGGTCATTTATTTCAACAAAAGCCTATTCCTTTATGCAATGTAAACCCAGCGGGTGGAAACCAGTTTGAAGTCGGTTATCAATTTGGGAATAATAATTACAATTCGTATATTAAAAATATTTCAATAAGGTCTTCTTTACAGTGGTATGTTAAAAATGGATATCACATACCAGAGAGTTTTTATGATTCCCCCCCAAACCCTCAGTCTGCTAAAGGTTTGTTGGAAGGCATAAATTGCTCGAAAACTAAAGACACAGGAAACAATGGCCTGAACAACAGCATTAGAAGTATCCGAGCAACCTTTGATAGCAAAAGGAAGGAAATATACGTTATCACCGGCCATTTCTACAATGATACAATCTCTAATCAGCCTTTGCTGCCTTTAGATATGGATATGGTTTCTGAAGAAATAGTCCCATCTATAAATTCACATCATGTTTTCGAAGAGCACGACATCACATATTTAAATTATAATCCCAAATTTGATGATGAGTTTGTTAGGGTTCATCCAAATAGTGAATTTCAGAATATTGATAGAATTTCTAAAAGAGACTCTAAAAGTGTTCACGATGAAGTTCTAAATACTGTTCTTACATATAAATTGGATCAGGATGAATGGCAAGAAAATTACAATTCAAAGTGCTTTACTATTTCTCGTGACGATTTTGATCAGAATATTTTGTCACTAAACATAAAGCCTGAATTCGGAAATCAAAATACAGATACAAATATCCAATCAAAATCCAAATATTTTTATAAATACCACGTTTACCCTGAAAACCTCAATTCCGCAAACATTTTAGGGAGCAATGGTACCCATTTTAAAGCCCCTGGTAAAATACACACATTCCCAACCCCTAGGTATGCAATGTCTGTTGTTTATAGCGAGAATTTATCCACCCACTTTATGTTTGGTGGAAACCCTAATACCAATGAAAGTAAAACGTCTAATTTGGAGTCCTCAGTTACTTCAGGCGATAACAGGCTGGATACTGAACTAAGGTTGAATGATTTTTGGAAAATGAGACTACCCAGACCTAATCAAGCCATAGTTCTAAGGGAAGCTATATATTTGATAAGACAAGCTAAATTCAAGGAATTATCCATCGATTTTCATTCCAGAAAGCAGAACCTAGGCAAAGATAATTCTTTTCAAGAGTCATTAGCTATTTCTACTGATATTACACGAAAATATGGGGCTACTAAAATTGAAGACCGCGTGATTGACAATTTAAAGAAAGAAATGGACCAAGAAATAATTAGGGATGAAGAAAACATTTCTATAAACAACCCTAACCCACTCAGACTTGAAGAGCCATTTTCAGACTTTTCTTCATCAGAAATTAAATATAAATCTAAAGCCAAAAATCAATATAAAAACCCAAACTTAGAAACGGTGATTTCAGGCCCTTTTTCTGATCCCAGAAGTACTCAGATTGATGGTGAGATCGATTTGGTTAAGGAGGAAGATGAATTTTCATTTCAAAAAGATGGGAGTTATGTTAATGGTAAATATTTCATACAACTGATGGATTTTTTTCATAGATTTTTAATAATTCTTTTACAAATTATTTTTATCGCCTTACCAGTAGAATCTGATCATATGCCAACTGAGTCCAAATGTCTTGAGTATCTACATACCATGATCTTGCCTTTAGTAGATTTCGATTGTGAATACGAATCTAAAAGATATAAAGAACTAACTGTGTATTTATTTACCTGCAAAGATTTCGAAGATTATGATCACAGCTATATAACCAGTGCTTTTAAACGCCCACTTAATTTTCCATACCCACAGAACTTATGTCGAAAAAAATCAACCGAAATTGACCAAGATAATACAAGAGATAAGAAAATATCAATTAGACTAGATCTCATTAACGATCTGGAAAATTTACTATGTTCGGATAAATTCCATAACGACTTACGTTTTCACCATTTCTGATATTATTTGAGCTATTAAATTTCGTTTAACTTGTATATTTAAAGAAATTAAGATATTTTCAAAATCAATATTTATGGATCTTAGTTTATTTTTTAGTAATATGTATTTTTTAACTACTTTGCTTCCTTTAACCTTTTCTGAAAAAACGAAGCAGAAAACACGAACAAGTCTTATGCCATTGTTATATAGTATTTTTCCATCCATTTTATAGTAAATTTTACAAATTTGAATTTTTTAAAAACGTATAAGTTAACAGTTAAGCTTTAAACCTCAAAAGTGGACACTTGGTACTAATATACATCCCTTTTGCTTCCCTTAGCCTTTTCTGAAAAAACGAAGCAGAAAACACGAACAAGCTATATTCCATTGTCTTACGTTGTAAATCCCATTGTTATATAGTATTTTCCCTATAGTTTTATAGTATATTTTTAAAATTTGAATGTTTTAAAACCATAAAAGTAAACATCAAAACATTAAACCTCAAAAGTGGACACTTGGTACTAAGATACCAGACCAAGTGTACTAAATAACAAAAAACGGC
>LSSL01002045.1:0-11163 GCA_001953115.1 Smittium mucronatum
AAAAAAAAAAAAAAAAAAAAAAAGAGAGATATAGTGAAATAAAGTAGCGTCAAATTAAAAAAAAAAGAGAAATGGATGAATGGATCAAGATAATATGGCTATATATCAGGTATGAGATGCGAGATAATCGCGGAGGTAAGTGAAATCAGCCATCTGGTTCATGTATTCCAACGAGTTTGAATGGATTGGAGGTTTGGCTAGCTTTAAAAAGTATGTGGATTTAGTTGGGTTGAAAGAATTGGATGCATTTGGAGGAAAATTCTTTTGGAAACTCTTTAGTGCGGACATTGCCCCTGCCATTGCGGGCATGGATAAGGAAGATACGTCCTTCGATTCATCTCCCAAATCTCCGTCGTGATCGATAGTGTACGTGGGTAGACCAAAGACGTCGGCAATGGTTTGCAGGATTAAGTCATTTTTAGAAGCACCCCCAGTGATCACCAATTTCTCTATATCTGAACGAACATCCAGGTTTTTCCTCAAGCAATCTAGTTTCATGCTCATCACCTGTGATTTGATTATTAAACGGGCATCAGCATCAATTATCTTGATGCTAGAAATCAATTCGTGTTTATATAGAGAGGATGACGGTGTTTGGACAACCGAATCTCTATCATGTCCTTCTCGACTAGAAATCCTGGTGAATCTGTGGATTCCTTTGGCCTTTGGGATTATTTCTGGCAGTATGTAATAGAATCCAAATTGGTCCGGTGATATTTGGGTGTAATTGTAGGCTTTTTCAAAAGTACCCCATTTATCTGAAACAAGTTTGGGATTATTGTTGATGTTTTCTTGTAGGTTATTGCAGATAAATTCTCTGGCTAGTGACCCGTTTTTGTAGCATATCAAAACAGCCCATTCGTTAGGAGCATTAGGATGGGATAAAATACTCCCGGTATAAGAATCTACAGAAGGTAGAAGATTCTCGAAGCTATAAGGATAAGCTTTTATTGGGAAAATAATGGTATCACTAGTTCCGAGACTGACAACAATTGTTAGTTTAGTGTTGGGCGAGTGCGTATTTAAAGAATTTTCTTGGGCCAGATCATCAATGAATGACAGATTTCCAGGGTTATCACCAGTCATGGAACATATCATACACTCTATCAGTCAACACAAATAAAGTTTAAAAGTACTTGTAATAAGAATTTTCAAAAGATTCAGCTAAAGCAAATGGAAAAGATTATACTTTAGATTGATGGTTTTTTAGCTTACTTTTATTGAAACCATAATTTGATACAAAGTAGTCATGTATTGTTCCTATAGCAGTGCCAAAAAACACAGGATCAGGACCCAGCTTGGATAATAACTCTTGATCACACAATACTTGAGACCATTTTCTAGTTTGAACATCTAGTAGATTCATTCCGGATGCATCGCTGACTTCAATGGGAGCATATAGCCCCAATAAAATGCTTGGTAGGAATGAGGAAACAAGAGAAATGCGTTCTGTATTATTATATATTTCCGGGAATTCTTTTTGAACCTGAATTATTAGAAATATTTAGAAAAGTAACTAAAATATTAAATGCTTCAAGTAAGGATGGCACGAAAGAATATAGAACATTGTTTTTAAATTGGATTACTTTTGATATTTGATTCCCAGTAAATCTCTCATATGGGACAGAGCCAGAAATAATGGCGATTTTTTGAGGAGTATGGAGAGAGGATAGCTCGTTACAATACTCAGTGGTGCTTGAATCCTCCCAAGTAGGAGAATTAGTAACAGTGAAGACATTGTGGGTTTCAAATTGTTTGGACAAAGCTAGGTTATTGTCAAGCTTAATATTCTCGAAATCTTTCCAATACACACTTCCATGTTGCTAATATTTCAGAGTAAATAACCCAAATTCAATAAAAAATAGAGTAATGAAAAGAAATTATAAGCAAGTACCTGAGCAGCTCCTCCGATAGAAGCGATATCAGCAATTCTATCTCCTAACCCATTTTTAAGTTTACAAAATAATAGTGATATGGCATCAACCCACATCAAAACCGGGCTAGTAACAACCCCATTTTTATGCAAAACTCTGCCTTTAGTTGTTCTACAGAAAAATAAGAAAAATTACAATGTTTTTAACGTAAAATATTAGATATAAAACACCTGAAAAAATAGATAATTTCTAATTGGATTAAGGGGGAATATTAGAATATCCATTCATAAACAGAAAAAAAAACAGACTACTTACTTGTATTGAGGCAATTCAAGATCAAAAACTACCAAAGTTTCGTATACAAAAGTAAAATCATCTCTGATAACAACACCTTTGAGTTGTTGAGTACTCAAATCAAGACCAAGGAACAGGGCCATTAAAATAATATTGCAGCTAAGAACTTGTGAAAAGAGGGTAACTATAATAATATCCTTGTTCTTCATTTTTATGAAATTTTGTTTAGAAAATTTACGAACTGGATTGATAAATCGTAAAACTCGCTAATTTGGGAGCGGGAGCGATCCATATATTAAATGCGATTGGCCATAAAGTGGCATTTTAGATCTATGAGAAGAAGAGTGGATTTTTTTGAGCTACCAAATAGGTATAAGCGCAAACTGTTATATTTTTTTTCGCAAGCACAGACCAGCCAAATAGGAAAGAGCAGGAACACTCTAAATTTACTATTGGTGCGCTTACACTCACAAGTTCGTAAAAAAAAACAGACCGGATGATAAATCTCATATGATTTTAACAGCTCTAAAAATGCAGTCAGGTTTTCTGAAACTATAAAAAACTAACCAGAAGTAGGGCTTCTCAATACATCAGTGGATGCCCAAAACACCTATTTTCATCCCATTCTGGTAATTGGATTTAATTCACTCTTCGAGTGTTTATGCCGAATAGAAACTCGGAATTTTAAATTGACTATTTTTTTATTTTTTTTATAAGTATTAAATTGACTAAATCTTGCAAATCCTTTCAATTCTAAAGCAAAAACATGCCCAGTAGAATTCCTTCATAGGCCTCATCATATTTATCAAAAGGGCTAATTAAATGTAGCGCAAAGAGCTAAAAACGCAAAGATCGCGTTATTGGCCAGTTTCATGGTTGAGCGTGTTTGTTCTGGCCAGTTGCGAAGGGTTAGTGCCCAGTGTTTAAAAGCTGTTTGTGAGTATCATTGGGAAATGGCCGATTAAAAACACATTGAACAATTTGTAGCAAATAGCGGAATATAAGCAGGTATTGAAAGATTTACTCATATACTGATGAGTTTCTTTCGTGTGAGACCTTAGTTCTGTATTCCCTTTGTATTACCAAAATTTATTTCCTTCCCTCCCCAGCTACAATACACGATAATATGAACGAAAATGGGAATTGGTGTTTAATCGAAAGCGATCCCGGTGTTTTCACCGAGCTTATCACTAATATGGGGGTAAAGGGGGTCCAGGCCGAGGAAATATACAGCTTAGATTATGATTTTTCTTCCTTGGAGTAATTCTCATATTTAATTTTTTTTCCAAAATGGGGTTTTTTTCTTTATTTTTTCTTTACTAAAAAATTATTCAAATATTATTGTGGAATAGGCACATTTATGGGATCGTTTTTCTGTTTAAATGGGAAAACGGTCAAGATTCTTCTCAACCTGAAGTTTCTCCAACCGATAATTTTCAGGGTCAAGACATACTATTCATTAATCAGATAGTCCAAAATGCTTGTGCTACTCAGGCCCTATTATCCATATTGCTTAATAGCAACGATTTGGTTTTGGGAGACGATTTAGATAACTTTAAGGATTTCATTGTCCATCTCGATCCCTATTCTCGAGGACTTGCTCTCACTAACAGCGAATCCATTCGCCGAGTTCATAACAGTTTTGCAACCCAACAATTAATAGTTAACGATAATCCCAATGATTCGAAAAATGATCAAAACGAAGATTTGTTCCATTTTGTTGCCTATATTCCTTCTAACGGAGGGACATACAAGCTGGACGGATTGTCTCAAGGACCTGTCAGAGTCCATGATCCTAAAAATTCAGGAAAATCCAGACTTGGTTGGATTAATGACGCTATTTACGACATTAAAAAGAAAATAAGCAGCATTGGTGACGGTTCAGATATCAGGTTCAATCTTATGGCCATAACAAAAGATTGTAGAATCAGGTACTCTTCCAGACTCGAACAAATCGAGCTTGATTTAAAAAATCTGCAAGTGCAGCTCGAACAACTATCTATCAATAATGAAAATGACTCTTCTAGAAATCTCGCCGACTCTATACATGACAACATCTCGAAATTAATCGAAGAAAAATTGGTTATTGAAAGCAAGATCGATAACCAAAACCGTAAACTGCAAAATTACTCTATCGAAAACGCCAGAAGAAAGCATAATTTTGTCCCAATGATTATCCTCCTAATCGAAGAACTAGCTAGGAAGAATCTGCTTCAACAAGCTATTGATAATGCCAAAAAGTAATTCCTTGAAATATTCATCTCTTCCCCAATTTTCATCCTTAAGCGCCAATCAATTTACTCATTATATCCCCCCATTACAAACCCCCATTATGAATTCTTCTTACAGTTACCAAATAAATTAGTGAATATCTTCATATTTATTATTTTTTTCGTTTTCATTCGAAATTAACTCTTATTTTACGATAATTATTGATTTATAAACTATCTAAAAGTAGAAAGTGAATTCCAGAATATATAAAAAATGAGTAAAAAATATAAAAGTCGAATACATTCTTTTTCCATCGTTGTATTAATCCTCGTTAATACCCTTTGGTTGAATAGAGTAAAGATCGTTTGATTCCCTTTTGACATAATTTAGATACTTGGTAAGCGAATTCTCAATATCCTTTGAAATCCCTAATACATAATCAATGTAATACTTGTAAGACCCCTTCAAATCGCTCTCAAAGTTCTGTTTATTTTCTTCAGCACTCTCATCTGAATCTAATTTAGCAAGATTGGATTCTAGCTCTTTAAGAATATCGTCTAATTTAAACTTGATCTCATTTATCAGGTTATGAGGTAGATAAACTATGTTTGTAAACTTATTAATTTCAGTGTTCATTTGAATGTTAGTGGCCTCTCTTTTTATTAACCGTAGCAAATACTCTGATCCCTCAAAAATTGCGTCGTGCTTGTAGCAGCATCTAATTAAACCAATTGCATCTCCATCAAACAATTTATCCACCAGCCAATTGGGTAAAATCAATGAAGATGGAGTTTCCACAATTCTAGATGTCCGTCCTCTAGTTAAGTCATTTGAAATTTTAGGAGTTTCGCTGAAAAAGTTCAATATTTCATCGACCAAAATCAATAAGAGATCGGATTTTTTCGCCTTGGAACTAGGACTTTCAAGAATATTGTGTTCATAGAATTTAAGGGCATCTTGCAAATTATGATAGTTTATATTCATTTCATTTATACTACAGTCAGGGTTTGATGCGGCGCTGCTATTGAATCTGTTTTCTAAATAGGGAGCTGCAGCTAAGGGGATGTTTTTCTTGTTTAATTTCACAAGTTTTGATATTACGTATTTGAAATCCAGGTCCAACTTGGAAGAAAAATTGATGGCATAGTTCACAAATCCATGATCAATTAACATTTCATAAACATCATATGGATTTTTAACGAAAATTAATCTGTCGCATGCTAGTGTATTTTTCTCTTTTAATAA
The DNA here is from genome assembly GCA_001953115.1 of Smittium mucronatum. Lineage (NCBI taxonomy): Eukaryota > Fungi > Kickxellomycota > Harpellomycetes > Harpellales > Legeriomycetaceae > Smittium > Smittium mucronatum. The sequence continues at coordinate 5,625 of LSSL01002045.1, forward strand.
ATTCAATATTTTTTTGTTGGCTAGTACTATTTCATATCGACTTTTGATATCTTTCAAGTAAACTATGCTTGTTACTTCTGAAGAAATGTTGTTTTTAAGTGAATGGTTGAAATTGGAGAATGAATCGGAGTGTTTCCTTTTATTTCCTTCACGAATTAGATCGTCCTCAGACTGAAAATTTACAGAGCCTCTAACAAGTATTGTCTGATCATTCTGGTTAGATACTTCCAGAGCCTGAATTGAAAGAAGCAGGGCTTGAAGCTGGAGATCCAATGAAGTATTTATTTTCGCTATATCGTAACTAGGACCATCCTGTAGATCCCCATTAATGATATAACTTCTGTATAATCTAAGAGCGTATTGATACATGGTGCTAGAAGCTGAAAAATAAAATCGAAAAAGATTAAATATTAGGAAAAAATAATCGGAATGTCAATAATTATAATGGAAAAACGGATATACCTTCATAGAAATTGTTCCAATTCATGTAGAAAGCAAAAAGAATGTAATAATAGTTTATCTGATTACCCTCACATCCATCTCCGTGAGAGTTCCCAGAAATAATGAATAAGTTCGTTGTGTTGAGTTTGCTATTCCTTGCCTTAAACTGTAGGCATTTCTCTACCTCGTCCAAAAGTCCGGGGAAAGGAAATTTTATAAGCAATCTATAATATTCTACCTTTTTTCCATCCAAGCAAAAATTCACAAAAATTCTTAAACATTCAAGCTGCAAATCCAAATCAGGGTTTTTGATGATACATGAGTATGCCTTCTCTATGTGGCGGCTTTCGATAGCTGAATGGAACATTTTGGAATATATGGACTCCAAATTTTCACCAAAAGTATTGTTTTGGATAGATGAGGAATTCCTTACTGCAAGAGTGTAAAATTCAAATGACAGTTCATGGGCTCCATTATCTTCAAATATCTTTGCTACTTTTAAGTAGTACTCTACAGCATTCACCCTAATAAACCCGATAGATTTTAACATTCTAACTACATCCGAAATTTGTAATGGAACCATTTTGTTGACCATCGATGAATTATTAGATATAATTTTCTGGTTGTCTAAATTAAACATCGCGGAGGCTGCTGATGCGAAGAAATCCGTGGCCGTTTCGAACCGTCCTATTTCAGCATTTACTACACCTGACAAGAAAGACACCTGAAATACAGCAGGCAGATATTTTATCAATAAAAGAACTTGTTCGTAGCTGATATACTCATCAATGCACATTAAAACCAAATTGGAAATAGATTTTTCAAAAGAAATAGCGTTTTGAGATTTGTTATGATTAATATGTTTTTCATGAGAGACCCCATTGAGGGTTTCTATCGAATTTTCGGAATCCAAAGTGAAAATATTGTAAATAGACACGGAATCATGGAAAATGCTGTGAAATAAAACCTCTGAAAATATATCCTCATTTTGAATTTTTATCCAACCCTCACTACTATTTTTTATTCGGGAAATTAGTATTTTTGATGCCAGAAGACCATAATACCTGAAACTATTGGGTTCTGTTTTGGAATAACTGCTCAAAGAATTGTTATCAACATGAATACTATGGGGTTTGACCTCATCTCCAATTTGGTAAGATTTATTAAGATTTCTTGACATTTCAACCAAGTAAGATTTCTCCGGTATAGAACATTTGGATGTTGAGTGTTTGGAATAGTTTACCAAAAAAGTATAAATTCTAAATGCCTCCACAGTTTGGGAAAACAGCAGATTTTTTCCCTCTTGATTAATTTTCTGAGTGAAAAGATGTAATTTTTTGGTAAATTCACTTTTTAATTGAAGTGAGGCTTTAGAGGTACCATTTATTTTGAGATCATTAAATGTCGAATGATTTATAAGAAATGATACAGAGCTAAGGAAGATCAATATGTCGCAAATTAGAGAATATTTCTTATTGATTATTAGGGAAATTTTTGATGATAGTAAGGAAGTTGGAATTTTTGCAAAGGTTTGAGTTGGGAAACTGGCATTCTTAATCAAGGGATCTAAATAAGTAACATTTGGAAGGACGGGTTGTTGAAATTCCATTATTAAATTTGTCAAAATTTTCATAGCATCAAAAAAAGAGTTCAAAGGATAGATAATATCAATCATATCTTTTAATCCTTGGTGAATATCTTCTTGATTTGAAGAATAAAATGAGTGAAATAGATTGCTGAGCTCTCCTTCAATATCAAGATAAATCCCCCCAACGAATCTGAGTTCAAATTCATAAATTAGTTGAGCTTTGAACGATGAATTCAATTTGGAACCAATGGTCCTAATGGCTTGACTTAAAATCAATAAGTTGATCTTATTCTCAGATTTAACAATCGGGTATAAAACAGGATTGAGAAATTTAAGGGGAGTTATAGTGATTAATGAAGGAAGATAGGGTGTATTCGAACCAAATAAAGAAGGGTCCTCATTGATACCCATATTATTACCAGTTAAAGAATAGTTGGATTGACTTTTAGAATTTTCAATTATCCACTCCAAATCACCGCCATATTGAAAAATCTCAACACTTAAGCTTTTAGAAACACCAACAACAGAGAGTGTTTTGTTAATGAACAGCGAGTTTATTGCATTGTGATCATTCTGAATTTGGACGCATGTTGATAAAAACCACATCCATTCCACATATAGAGAATTAGCATACACGTATACTTCAACTTCCGAAGACTGGCAGCTTTTAGATACATCAGATATTTGTGAAAGTTTTTTACCTATTATATCAATTAAAATTTGCCTCAACGGTTTCCCTGAAAAGGATATTCGCGATTCTTTAGGAGTATTCTCCGTTTTTTGAATATATAACTTTAAAGTAGACTTGACGACGCTAATAGAAAATCGCATAGGATTTAATATGTAACCAAGAAAAGAGTTTTGAATTTTTTTGGATATTTTTTCAATTAAATTTGAACCAAGTTCAAGATCTACCGACTGGTCAATTCCGTAAAAGGATTGGGAGTTAGGGTCGTTTTTTTTGTCTACTAACCATTCTTGTAGGAGCTCAAGTTCTCCGTTTAGGGTTAAAGGCTGCTGAGATTCATGAACAGGGTATTCAGCTATCCACATCTCCCCTATTGAACTTTTTATGCCCCAAGAAATTATTGTATTATGTTCTTGAGGATCAGAACAGTCAATATTTTTCTGGTTAGGGTTAGAGGTTTCCAAATAACCATACATCACTTTGTCAACACCTGAGTCTCTCCAAATTGAAAATATTTTCCAGCTTAAATACTTGCTTTTTGAGCAAGAACTTGAGAGCAAAACCTGAAAATCGACTAATTCTATTGCATCTGTTTGAAAAGAAAATATTTCATTTGTTTTCTTCACTGAAGAAACTTTAAGAATTGATTCGTCAAAATTTTCATTGTCAACCAAACCTTCGATTATAGCAAAATATCCTCCGTCTACTCCAGGGATAAAGACAACCATTGCTATCCCTTCTTTGGATTTTTTAGTAGACGGAGTTGAAGGTGGGCTGGGATAATCATCTAATATCCTTATCAAAAACTTGTGAGAGTTAAAATTGTGAGAATGAGAATCTGATTCATAAATTGGGAGTTTGATTTGAATTTTAGAAATCCCCAAGAGAGGTTTCCAAATCCACAAGGTTTTATTCGATTCAATTCCAATAACCAATTCCGTTTGTGCATTATGTATATTATTATATGAAAGTTTATGTAACAGAACGGCTTCAAGATTGTTTTTTGGTAAAGGATCAAATTTTTTGTACAAACGGTTAATAAAGGATTTTTGAGTGTCTTCGATCAAATAAAACATAAGTTCGGAAATCCGTGAAGAATTATCGGATATTATCGAGCTGAATCCAGATATTATAACTACCAGTCCATCTACCCAATGAACCATTACACTTTTCGAATCAAAACATTGAATTTGCTTTCTATAAATATTAAAATTTTTGCTAGAATTGGAATCTGAAAAGATAGAATTATTGTTTTTTTGAGATATATATTCAGGGCTGTGTTTTTCAACGGTTGATTTAGTCTTAATTTTGTATTTCTCTATGACTACATGCTCACAGACATTTTTGAAACCGATTAAGCTGACACTTGGTAAAGTAATTCTGAAGATTGTTCCGGATACAGTTAAAGCCCAAATTATCATTGGGTCGGGATGGGTTAAAGAATCGGTAATCGGGGAAGTTCCTTTTGGAAAATCATCAAAAAATCTAATCTCGCCATCGAGGGCTTCTGGGAAAACAAAACTAGTTATAGATGAGATATCATTGTAATCACTATCATTCATTTTCTCAAATGAAATTGAAGTGAGATTTTGATCGACAGAATGTTTAACGTGTAAAAAATTTACAACCCTCAATTCTAAAGTGGAACCATTATTCAAAATTCTCCAATGAATGCATCTATGAGAAAATGAATCTTGTGTGATTGAAGTATTAAATACTCCACTATGTAGGGGGATCTTAGTGTGCTCGGAAAGGTATATTGAATCTATCTTTATTTCACTGCTCATATTTGAATTTTGATTAAAAGTCCTATTTTTTGAAATGTGATAAAGGTTATCAGCATCTCCTAAATTAAAGGAGTCGTTTGATCTATCGATAAAGTACATAACATGTCCAAAATTCTTTTTGGAATCATCTCTATCAATGAAGCGATCTGAGTCGCGAGAATTGGGTAATATTAGAGGGTCCTCGAAATTTGCACAGTTGTCCAGAAGAAGAGGTACACGATCGAATATATTGACCGTACTGCCGATTTCTGGGCCCATATTTATAAAATTGAAAAAAAATGGCAGAATTTATAACGAAAAAAAATTATATATGAAGAGTAAACATTAGTTGATATTGCTAGAGCCAAAACCATCCAATTAATGATATATTTTTTCGATGGCTAAAAAAAAATCGTTCTCTAAGGTTTATTGGGCAGATTTTTTATTAGGAGAATCTGTACTAGATAGGGGTTTTAATTGGTCCTTCATTTAGCCAAAACCCCGAAGTTATAGAAAACACATAAAAATTATTAAGAGTTGATATTTCCCCTAAGAGTGAAATACCTTGCCGTGGTTTAGGGGCTTAATAGTGTACTTTTCGAAGTGCACTAGACTAAAATTTCACACAGCGTTGGTCTATTCTTGGTTGGGAGTAGTGGAGATAGCGCACAGCGATTCGGAGGACAGCGATTCCAGAGGAAGACCATCTAGAAACAGGAGGAACCTATCATTTAGCACAGCTGAGACATAGTCTAGTGCACAAGTCCAGCGTTCGACAGTCAGACGGATCTCAACGTCTAACAGCTATTTGTAGGAAAGCCATGTCGATCAATCCCACGTTTGGGTAGGAGCCTAATTTTATTAATCCTGTTAGAAGTAGACTCTGACTAGGAGCTCAGTAGATTCAATGAACTGTTGTTCGTTGACAAAGAGCTTAATTCATGATTGCACGTAACCTCAGTCATCCAGCCTACTTGAAGCAATGCCAGGGGGGGTCTTTCGGTATGTAGATGGAACCCTTTTCCCGTAGGTACGCAGCCGGTAATCCGGCAGAGG
>LSSL01002048.1:0-38826 GCA_001953115.1 Smittium mucronatum
TATTTTTTTGCAAAAAGGGCAAAAAAATTTAAATTTTCCGTCGATGATTTTTGCATTGGCCAGGCGTTGAATCGTCCAAAACTGGCCAATTCGGATTTTTCCGATTTCCTGGAAGCCTATTCGCTGATTTGGAAACAGGGCTTGAAGTTTTATCCAACTTCCAGAATTTTTTATTCCGCGATCTAGGGCCCATTTGTGAATTATAGATCGGTTGTTTGAATTTTTTCGATCGGCCAATGATTTTTCAGTTTGAAAAATTTCGCCGACCTTACAATATTTTTTCAGCCATTTTGATGTTCCCGTTACCCATGTACTCATCCGGGATCGATGGGGCCAACACCTTCACTAAAATTATTATTTTGAACAAAAAATTGCTCAATTGTATTTCTGCGGGCGTTATCCCATTTTTCGCACACTAAAAATAAGTAGCACCCCACATTTGTATTCGAATTTTCCGGTCGTTTGATTTCCTACTCTTACTACCATTTTTGGTGATTAATAATTGCCTTTTATAATGCATAAGATTTTTACCAACGTCTTCTAGATTCAAAAAACACGAAGCCAATTAATAAAAAAATTCACATCAAATAATAAGTATAATGAATAGATAGATATATTGAAAGAAATAATTAAGAACAATCAATGTAGCCTTAGGAAAAAAATTAAAAAGTATCTATTTTTTTTTTGAAGAAAATTTCTACCACTTAAAGAAATGCAATATATAAACTTAAAGATGATTATAGGGAGGATGAGGGGGAATGATAATAGCCCTAATCAGTGATTTTTTAGGGCAAAACTAATTCAACTACACAATAATGATCATCTCCAAAGTTCATCGAGTTCGGATTTGTGCCATAAGCGCCATTGCCTAAGTCGCTTGGATTAAACATTGAATTGCTACGACCATTACCACCAAGAAAGCTAGAAAAGAATCCAGATCCTTGAGATCCGCCCATATTATTTAATGATGATTTATGTCTAGTAATGAATGTAGACTGAGAATCTTGTCTTTGGTTAAATTTATCTCGCTGTTGACTCTGAGAATTATTTGAAGATAAATCGGTTTGGCTTGCGGTATTTGAGCGGCTGATACTGCGTCGAATGTCTGATACAGCACGTAAATTGAATTCTTTATCCAAACCACTCCTTTTAGACATGTGATTTATCGGAATTGACCCGGGGTGGCTATTCCTTATTGGGGATGGGGATGATGAACTCGATAATAGGGTATCTTCATGAACAAAAGACTGTTGGCTGTAATCTCTTAAATCGGAATTGCTACCATGAATATACAATTTGGACTGGCTTTGAGGATTTTCACCTAATTTTGCATCAGTAAAATCTGATTCACCGGCGTTTGCCAGATTTTGCTTGGAACCATTTGTTTTACCATAAATGTAGTCTTCCAGATGGATATTTTTAGGAGATTTATTTGAATCCACGTGAATTTCTATAGCAGATTCTGAGTCGGAATCTGGAGCCATACCTGTTTTTGGATCTGACTTTGATAGACAGTCGGGCAAATATTTGGACTGCATTGATAAAAACACAGACCTTTTGGTTTGTTCTCTGTTTCGAAGACTACTAGACGGTGATTTGGGACTGTTGATGTTAGTCAATTTTTGCTTTGAACTTGATGATAACAAGTGTTGACCATCATCTAAAATGTGAACATCAGGAATCCGCAAAATTAAAAACAAATTGCCAGTGTCCACGAATCTGATCTCTAAAAACAGTTTTCCTACTATGACAAGATAATTTGGGTGAACAAATTTAAAGCTAATTGGCTTGACAAGAAAGTTTATCACTAAATTTGGTTGAGTCAACTGCCCCATGCGATCTATATAAAGAGCAAAGTCTTCAAAACATAACAAAAACAACTTATTGATGCGATATATAGCCATAGCAAGAGAATCTATCCCATTACTGACTATCGATGAATTATCATTCCCTCCTTTCCCAACAACATTGCCTCCGCTACTCGCAGAGAAATTGGTTTGATTAGAAGTTGATCTGCTAATTTTTCCAAGTTCATCAGGAAAACCAGCATCAATGCTAGGTAAAGATTGGGTTATCACTTTGTTCGCCAAATCTACAACATCAAAACAGTTTCCATTGGCGATGCATAATTTACGCTTGAAAAAGAATACTCGGGTTGACTGACCAGGAATACAAAATTCATGAATCACATTTAAAGCAAACGGATAGTTTTGATACACCATAACTGAGCTGGAAGATGATGATGCGGTGGCAACCATAACTGGCTGCAAACATTTAAAATACGACCTGTTATTTCTGAATTTCATTAAAACTAGCAATGGTTCATTTTGATAAATCCCGACATTAAAATAAGAAACTAGAGATGCCAATTTAGTTCCTCTGCTTTGCAAATTCCATGTAGAAAAATTTTCAAGCTCATTTAATGGAATCACAGCGACAGTCCTTTCATGTTGCACAATAACCATGTTATGGTGTTCAAGAACAGCCAAATTTGTCACATTATTCAAGTTGCAAACCTTTGTCGCACGGTCCATCGAACATGATTTGAGCATGTATATACCATCCACCGCACCTATAAGTTTTATCATTTGACCATCTGAAGAAATATACTCAGAAATGCAAGAGGCCTCTAAATGCAGGTTTGATTTATTAGCCACTAAATTGTATCTTAATTTTGATGATGTTAAATTATTAAGAATTTGAACCTGTTCATTAACTCTCTCCACCCACATGTTTCTAGATTGAACATTTGCTGCCCATAATGTAACTTCCCACCCAAGCTTGCTAATCATCCCAAAAGCTAGTGGAGCGCAATTAGACATTATCTCCACATTTCCTGGAATTAAAATTGTCGAAATTGCACTGTTTAATGCAAAAACATTATTGGTGCTTGACATGGCACTAGTGGATTTCTTGGATAGAAGAGCAGGAGAACTCCCATTTTTATACTGCTGATTTGCATAGTTTTGGATGTTGCTAGTACTGTTTGAGGAGGATGAGGTTTGAATGTTAGTTGTGTTATTAGCAAAGCTAGATGTTGATGAATAAACATTATTGAAAACTGCTGAATTTGATTGTTGGGATGTTTGCGAGGACTGCTTGCTGATTATAGTGGGCAATCGACCGAATGGTGTTTTCTTCGGCACAAGGGGGTGAATTAATTCGCCATTGTTTGACGTCAAAGCGTTTACATTCAAAAGCATAAGAGGCAAAGGTCCTTTTTGAACGATGTACTCGAACACTCCCTTAGCATGACTAACTTTTTTCTTATTGGCCAAAATGAAACAATTATCAAAAAGGAAAGCGTGCAAAATACTACCATCGTTCCTGTAAAAGTCATCTTCTAAAAGTAATTTCCTGTTTTCATTCCCAATATCTAAAATTTCGGCCTCCTCTGCAGTAGTTCTGATCTGGGTTGTCAAGCGCATTAGCCGCAATTTATTGACTTGAGTTGCATTGATTTCATTTATATGTTCTAAAGTGGACTTAATAACACTAATGACATATTCGAGATTGGAAACCTCATCTTCGAATCCCTCCCTTGGAGTACGTTTAAGAACAGACGAAAGGAGCATTGGGTAGCGGGCAAATTTAGCAGTTGGCCTGCTAATAAAGCTTTGTATTGGGAGTCTTCTAGACAAAACGTTGGATTCAGTAGAATAAATAAAGTCCGAAAATGATTGATTTTCATGCATTTCAGCCTCAAGAGCAACTTGTGCGAATTGTACGTTGGCGCTATAATATATGAATGGCTCAATGTTATCCGACCATTTCAAGAAAATATCACCTATTCCATGTATGATCCCATTAGGAGATTGGGCCTGCCTAGTTTCCAAATCTTTCAACAACTCCAAATTAGATTTTATGAGTTGTTTATAATTTAAAAATAGCTTCTCAATAAAATCATCAAATCTACTTTTAGGAATTATGTTGCTAGACCTTAGAGGTTCAACATAAAGTTGGTCAATGAGCTTCAAATCATGCATATAATCGGATTCTGTAACTATAGTTTCGTAAATGGATTCTTGCCAACCAATTTCATCTGGGGTGAGATTGTCAAGAACTTCTTGGGAAACAGTGTGGGCCCAAAGGGTAGGTCTTCTATCATTAGATTTTTTGTTATCGGATTGCGAATTTATTAAGGATATAGGATGTGATGATATGTTAACAGAGCTACTTAAATCTATAACAGATTTGGACTGTCTTTTAAGTTTAGGGGACTTTTTGGCCAGTTGTGAATATTCAAAGGCAGCATCTCTTCCGTACTTAGATTTTTTAGAACTAAGAACGGGTTTATTTCCATCAATAGACTTTTTAGATTTTGAAGGTGTTTCCTTGTAAACAGAATCATTTTTGAAGTTAGATTTTTCATTTTTTGCTTTTCTGAAGTTAGAAACTTTGCTGTTTAAAAAGGATGACAAACTCTGTTTCTTTGATAATGGTAATGGTTCTTGAGCAGACAAAGATTCGTCAAGATTTATGTTAGATGGGTTGTTGTTTTCTGAACTAGAGTATGAGGATCGGTCAGGCGATGAGAGTGAGGCCGCTATAGATTCCGGTATAGATGATGATTTGCTTGGTTGTCTATTTTTATTAATGTTTCGGGAAATGTTTTTGAATGGGTTGGAGTTAAAAAACTTATAATTTTCAAAAGAAAAAATGGAAAATAATTCCGAATCCCTGTTTTTACGGTTGCTTTTGGGTGATTTGGCAATAGATTCACTCGTGTTAGGCATCTCAAGATTTATGGCATTTTCTTTAGAATTAGAACTGTCAAATGAATGGCTATCCATCGATGCACTCCTGGTGGATTTTAATGATCCCCGATTAATATGTTTACTTTCTGAAAAAGAGAAATGACTGGAGCTTCTATTGAGAATGGGCTTAGTACTAAAAGAGCGATGAGCCCGTGTTGATAAAGGTGGCCTATTGGACATAATATTATAATCACTGGAATCAGCGATTTTTTTTGGTCTTCTATTTGATGATATATAATTAGTATCAATTAAAGAAGTTTTGTTATGTGAGTTATAATAGCTTGAAATAGGCAAAGCTGGATCGATAATAGTTGCATCGGAAATTCGATGAAGAGGGAATTTTGAATTGAAAATATTTTGAGAAAAATAACCATCATCACTATTCAGAATAGAGAATCTATCTGCAGAAGATTGATTCGAAACCTCTTCACCGAGCTGAACTGGATGTTTACTGGGTTTATATATTATAGGGTTATCAGGACTTCTAATTAGTTTATCGATATCGATTGAAAGTTTTTTTTCGAAATCTACGTTTAACCGTAAAGTGATATCAGAATTCTCAATATGAGCTTTATCTTGAGAACTTTTTTCTGATGAAACAATACTATGTGAGGGGTCTTCCTTATTTAATTCATTATTAACAAGCAAATGAGAGTCCATAGGCAGTAGTGGAGATGATGTGTCAAAAGGTTCAAGGTTGTTTTCTTTGAAGGAAAATTCTTCCAGGGCTTCGGAATTATTAGCGTGTTTTTTAGATAGAAGTGGGGGGGATTTGGGATCGATATCGATTAGAGACAATTCAGAACTTAATGGGTATTTAATGATGTTCTTAGGAGCACTTATAGAAAGTTCATTTAATGCTGCAGGTGGGATTATTTTAGGGTTAAAATTAGTAGGATTTTTTATTTTTTTGTTGTTTAATAAGATGTCAGGAGAAGGAAGTAAGCAGGAGAAGGCCTCTTTTGATAAAATATACATGATATCACTGGAGTCTATCAAGCAATTGTTGTTTGGGTCGCTTTCATTATTTATAGACTGGTAAATGTTGTATTGATCTAATTTTTTGGCAACTTGTAAACTTAATAAACGATCGGGAAGCCCAAAAGAATCCGTAATGGTATCCTTTACATACAGAAAAAATATGTTTAAAAATATTAGAAATTTTGTTAATAGTCTTAAGGAAAAAGATAATAATTTGGGAATTAACTTACAATTGCGTGTCTACCAGTGAATGCTCCAGAGTATTTAATCCCCTTATAATAGAAGTTCCCAATAACCAAAGAGTTCAGGAATTTCTGTTTTAACTCTAGACCAGGAGAGGCCAACTTTCCTGGCTTTTGGTTTAAAGGGCTATTGTAATCGACTTTGTTTGTTTGACTACGATGCATTCTTGAGTTAAGTAAGAATGCACAAGAACTATTCTTTTTTTTTTGATGATGAGAAAGGTCTGAAAATAAATTCAATATCTTTAGAGTCGATGGCAAAAATTTTACACAGTAGTACAGAATCTTCTAATATAAGTTGAAGGAGTAGTAGCGAAATATAGAATAATAATATTTTTTGAATATCTTCAAAAACTGAGATACGGGAATTAATAAATATCAAGAAGCACAGTGATTAAGTTTATCTTATAAAAGACTTGAAATGAACCCCGATGGTTGGATAATATCACGAGGTATTCTATGATTTTTGAACTAAAGCCTAAAAAAATATTAAATTGATTAGGGGTACTTTCTGTGATCAAAGAAAAAAAAAGTATAATTAGCAAAAATCTAAATTGAATGATTCCGGAAGTATGGGGGAATTAATCGAGAGATGAATAGGTTTAAAGAAGGCTAAAAGTGGCGTTTAAGTTGAAAGAGCTATATATGATGTAAAAAAATTACCATGAATATGAAAAGCTGGGAGTAGAATAAGGTGGAAGATTGAATAACTAGACTGTAAATTTTTTTCGAAGATAAGGTCAGCTGACTTTTGAGAAAATTACAGGATACGCTTTAATGTTTTAATGAATACAGAAAGGAGCGGATACTTATTTGTGGGAATCCGGAAAGCAAATATTTTAAGATAAAGGCGAGCGAATACTATTCGTTTGAGGTTCGATTTTTCAAAAATTAAATTGTGATGACCAAATTGTGTTGCGTATCGAATAAGGTCGGGAAAAAATGAATTCACTTTTTCCTTTGTTCTTGATAAATGTGGAAACTAAAATGAACTATTATCTTTAGGGAAATGATGGAGTTATATAAAAAATTATACAAAAAATTTTTTTTCCCTGAACTAGAGAAAACGATTAATAAGCCAGAGGGGGGGGTAAATTTAGAAAAGACTTTAGAGAATAAAGGAGACAATACAATTATGTAAGGAAAGATATGGTTAATTCCCAGTGCTTAAAATACATAGAGATAATGAATATTGGCAAGGGAAAATAAAGACATCTATAATACTATAGACTTTTCCCAGACTATTACCATTTCGCGAATCGAGATATGGAGGTTTTTTTAATAAACCTTTGATTTGCCAGAATGTGCAAAGCACTCGATTTTGTTTATTCAAAAAAATTCCCCTACTGTTATACAATAGATAAGCAAATAAAATGACTGAACAATCAAAAAGCAGAATAAATAATGCTTCGATTAGACTAATGATTGATATACCTGAAGCGAAATAACCAATAAACTTATATTTAAACAGCCGCCACTACCATTAATTTGCGTGTTGAGAATAATTTCTTCTTTTATTGGCAGTTTATTTAACACATTTGACAAACTCTCGTGTTTGGAATTTGCACTAAATAAAATCGCCACTAATATCTGTTGGACGATATATGACTTGTTACTATTTTTAGTGTATCACAGAATTACACGCAGGATTTATACGTTACTGCATTTTACAAGATTAATTGTACTCCGTCATTACCCAATATTTTCCTAGTTTCAAGACAAATCTGAATCGTGGAGAAAATAAATGGCACCCAGTCACATCTCATCTAATCACGCACATTTTAGCTTTGAAAAGAAAGTTTGAGATTAAAACGTTTAATACTGGTGACAGTCCTATTAAAAATCTTAAAAATTGGCTATTTTTGCATCGCCACGCCCGTTTAATGCCTTTCATTAGTTCTTTCATACAGCATTCCTGCCTTCTATTATTTGCACAAATTATAGCTGTTTGGATTTGGATCCCAGTTAAGCCTGCCTGTAGAAAGCGATAGCGCTACTAAGCATTAATTCACATCAATACATATTTTAAAAATGCCAAATTACATTACGGTATTATGTGAATATTGTTTCTCCGCTATTCATGCAGTGTTAATAATTGAGCGCGTTTCCAGAAGTGGAAATAATTTTTTTTAATTCCACTTTTTATTCTTGGCTTATGATGGTGATATTCATAAAATAACCCCTTTTTGCAGAGGATTATAACATTATGTTATAAAAATATATATTTCAAACAATAAAAAAACTAGGTGTTTGTGAGGACATTATAAAACTATTAGACTAAAGTATAATTTTAAATTCATGGTTTACCCAATGAAATTTTTATGTAAAAATATTTTTCCCACAGGATTTTTTGTCATTTAGTATCTGAGATTCGATTTGTGTTTCCTAGCCATTTCCTAATGCAGATCCAATCCTTTTTTTTTATATCTAATCCAGTAAAATTTATTATTTATTTCATTCATTTTTTTATAACCGCTCTTGAGGTCCAATGTGTATTGAATAAGTTATATTTTCCATTTTTAATCCTCTTTAACATAGCCATTGATACTAGCGAGCAATTTTTTTATCTGTTAGCAAATAGTTCTTATAATCAATAATAGCTGTAGCGATCATCATTATTGTGTTTTATGTTAATTTTCTGGATAAATTATTTCTCCGTGGAAAAAAGCCAAAATATAATCGTGCTTTGCTCGTGACATAAAACTTTCCAATTTCGTTCGTTTCCTAATATTTATATAAAAATGTGTAAAGGATTTGTTTCTCAATAGAGCGTTGATTTTTTTAAACACATTTCAAGCTATAAAAATATATGATTCTCTTAAATTGATGAAAATTTTCGAGGAATTGATCAGTCTTTTTATCTTTTGGAGATATGAATGAAGCATTATGAAAGACATGTGAATATAATCCAATAAACGCCGGATATAGATTTTTCCTAGTTGAAAACGTTTCTAATTTTAAACGAGATATTAAAGCTAAATCTACAAAACTGTTCGAACGTGAAAATCTTCATTTACAATCCCGTATTATTAAACATCATGTGTGTTGTATATAAAAAATATATATCGGAAATATATAAGCAAAAAGACACCAGAATTTTTTTTTCCTATTAATTAATTTCGAATTTTAGATATATTAATAAACAATAAGTATTGAATCAAATTAAGCCATCCCTATTCTTCATCTTTCTATGTCGTATAAAAGTTGGGACATTAAATTTTATTTGAAAAAAAATATACTCAGTAGCCAAAACCTAGGAAAATTTCTAGCTTATTTTGTTAAATTATATAATGTATGAAAAACGATATCAAATTCTTTTTTTTTCTTAGAACTAAACATTCTTTTAATCAATGGAGTTTAAAACTATCGATTTTTGCCATATTTTCGTTGTATCAAAAATATAAATTGATGTAAAGCCAATCTAAAAGACTAAAGTTATGTTTAATCGAATATTTTCTTTATCCAACTTCAAATTTTTATTTTATTCATATAAATACTGGAAAATAGCTCTATCTAACTAAATTTATTTTTCAAACTATTACAACCCTTATCTAGTTCTTTTCAGGCTCAGAATATTTACCATACGAAAGTTGTTTTTTTTAATCTTGAAATTATTAAACCAAAAAAAAACTTTTTTAATAAATTGATGCAAAATTTGTATTTCTCGGTATTTTAATGATAATAAAAACTCAACAACCCTTTTTCTCACATTATAACTCAAAATATTTTTATTTGAATAAAAAATTGTTTTGATATCAATAAAGTAAAAATAATTTATATTAAAACTAGAGAAAATATTTAAGAGATTTTTTACCGATTTGGATTTAACAATCAATAAAAAAAATTTTTATGTATTAATATTTGATTTAATCTCGTAATAAATTTTTGATATTAATACTATCAACTTTAATTCAAAATTTTAGTTGATCTAAAGAAAAAGGATATTTAGAAATTATTCTTGTATTTTTTATGATTATTAAATTTTATAAAAATTAGATACTAGAAAATAGAATAGAAATATGTTGTAAAATTAACGCTCAAACTTATTTTATATTTAAATTAGAATGGAAATACAAAAAAAAATTAAATAATTATAAATCGAGGGGACCAAGATCTGGATATTAATATTTTTTTTATAATATCAAACCCAAAGAGGCTTTAAATAGATGATGAATAGATGATAAAACTTAAAAGTATAATCTGCCATCAAAATTTGATCAGATATTCAGAAATGGGTTTATTCTAAATTATATCAAATTCTAAATATCAGATTAAATAAATATCGTTAATATTTATGACAATCAATCAATTCCGCTACCCATTTCACTCATGATTAATTTAAGTTTATTTGTTTTATTTTTATGTTTTTAAAATATTCTTCCATTAATTCCTAAAAATCGTATTAATTAGAAATTTTATGGGGTGGAAAGATAATATAGACAAATAGACAAAAAAAATAATCAAATTTTGTTTGGATTATGTTTCAAAGGATAAATAGTAAGACCAAAGTATAAATTTAACACTTAATACTATAAAATTATGTTTTTTTTTAAACTCAGAACGAATGTTTTAAATAATATACAACTTAAGAATTTTTTAGCTTATAGAATACTTTTTTTTTATTCAGAAATGTTTTTAATATAGGGATTTCAGATTAAAAAATTCTCATTTTTAAATTATAGATTAAAAAAAAACACTTAAAATATTAATACTTTTAATTTTTCAACTCAAAATTAACATTTTAAAAAAATCAGTTTTTTAACTGCAATTATATTAAACAGCTCTTTTATAAATATTTATTTCGTTATAATTTTATAAAAAAGGTTTTATATACCGATTCTAATAATTTTTATATGTTTATTATTTTGCTATTTAAAAATATGAATATTTTTTTCCAAAAAAATCTAGGCATATTTTAGAAAATTGAAATTAAATGAATCAACTGAACTCGCCGGATAAATTTAATATTAGAAATTCTATGATTTAATGTCGAATTTTCGAAAATTAATTTAAATTCATTTACACAAAGTCATATTAAAAAATTAAAAAATATTTATATCAATATTATTTTGGAGTCAAATATAAACGATTCTTCCCCCAATATTGTATTTTTTTTCTTGTTTATTAGTTTAGAAATAATAATTTCGCACAAAAATAGTTTTTTATTCATTTATAGAATCAAATTAATATTTAATTTATGTTTATTTTCTGATATTAAAAATTCATTTTGATAAAAATTTATGACAATGATCCTATTTTTTTCATAATTTAAAATTATTTTGCACTTAAGATCACAATTATAAATTCTGCGTTAAAAAAAAAAAAGATTACAATTATAAATTATTTTTTTTATAAAAACTTAACCATATATGAAAAGTTTTGTAAAGAAAAATGCTTCTATTAGGACTTATTTTGCTTTGTTTATATATTTTTCGGGACAAGCTAGTATTTTTAATTATTTCGATTTTTTTTTTTTAAAAAGGAATTTATTTATAATATTTAAATACTAGAAAAAAACTAAAATAAAAAATACAATAAAAGGAAAAAAATAATCAAATTTCATCCCACTCCCATCTGTCGCTCTAGCGGCTCCGTACCCACTGGGAATTGGTTCAAGGCTTTAATTATTTTGAGCTTTATTCTTAGGCTTGAATTTTTTTTCATAATTCTAATAGCCCATTATGAATATTGAGAATTTTTATTTTTTTATTTTTTTTACTTTTATGAAAATAGCAGCTAGTATTAAGTAGATTTTTGCCAAATCATAATAATAGAACCTACTTAAAAGACATTCCATATTTTAAATTATATAAAATCCAAGGATAAAATCTAAATTTCGACTTATTAAAAATATTGATTAATATAAATCAACTGAATTTATTTTATTAGAATTTATATAGTTATATATTATAATATTTTTTATATTCTGAATTTTATTTATATTTGATTTTTTAAAAATTTAATTTGAGTTATAAACAGTTTTATTATCTTATTTTAATTAGAGAAAGCTCAATTGATAATATTAGATATTATAAAAGACTTGATGTTTTTTTACTTGAGTTTATTATTCAGACTTCATTATTCTACTATTTTTATATCCAAGTAAATATCCTCTTTATATTTAATGGAAAATTTCCCTCTTTCTTTAAAATTCTTGTAATGACTGTTATGATTTTCTGTTATGAGTTCGGGAAAAAAATCATCTGAAATTAGCATTTCACAGTAACCTTAGTTTATTTCCAGAAAAATTTTCTAGACTTTTTTTGGGATTCTCTAGCAAAGATGTAGAGTGGTGATAGTTATATTTATGAACTTTTATAAGTATTCCCACTACTCTCCATATAACTTTGATTTTGGTGGTCATTTTTCAATTTCAAGATGATGATTTTTGTTTTGAAATTGCATTTTATTTGGATTTTTAGTATTCTTGACGATGATCCTATCAATTGGAGAAAAAAATTATACTCTTTTATAGTCTAACTCTTCCTGAAATTAAGAAACATATGTAATTTATAAAATTTAAAAACTTATAATGATATAATTAAACAAAAGAATATAAATATAAATATATTTGGCATCAAAACTCACAAAGTAAAGTTAAATTTATACTATAAAAAAATCCTTTATTTTGAAAAAACGTTTTTAATAAAAACCAGTCGAAGATATTTTTTGATTATATAGACATTATTATTATTATAGTTTCTCTTTTTTTAGATAATTTTTAAATCCCGATTCGACACATTTGACAATTTTTGAACAACTTTTTGAATGTACTACAAAATTTAAATCCACTTTTCTTAATATAATTGAATATTAGTAGCTATTTTTTTGAGAATTTGAATAGAGATTAATAGTTCATTTTTTTAGCATAGTTTTGATATACATTTATTTCTGTAATAAATTAACAATTATTTTCATGAATTAATAAGATTTACAAAGACAAGATATTTTTTAAATTAAAAAAAAAAAAAAACAGATCTTTATACCTCTAAATATAATCATTATTATTATTATTTTGGATCAGGTTGATCTCACAGGTGGGAAGGCAGGCCGCATTTAATTATTAATAGTTAAACGGGTAGCTTCTTGGTTGAAAGCCCAAGAATCCTGTGCTCAGGCAAAAACCTCCTTCGGTATTCTCGGAATATCAAATAACTTTTTAATCTCTGGAAAAATATTATATCCATATCACGGGGGACTTAAGACATATTTGGAACGCTTTAAATTCCTCAATAAACTTGCGTTATATAGAGAAATTGCCAGTTTTATAAAATGGGATACTGTTTTCACAATATTTTCATCTTATACACCCATCTGCGTAGCCTTAGGATTTCAACCAGGGTTCCCACCCAGAACTAAATATACTCACTTCCCCCCCTCTCCACATCCGTTTTTTCGTAAATTTTATCCTATTAGAAACTTGGACTTTTAATATAAAGAAAATTGAAACTATACTTCCAACCAGTAAAATAAATATTTATGATATTATGAGGAATATCATTTTATTCATAATTTTATGGTTTCACAATATAATAATTATGGATGTACAAATATTATATAAAGGTTAATGTGAATAGTTATCACATTATATATACATTTTCCTTAAAATGATTTATAACCAATCGGTTAATATTTAACTTTCTGCAATTAGCTTACTTTTTTTATGTTTTATAAATATAAATATCAGTGAAGTTACTAAAGCACAAAGTTAAAGTAAAATCGGTATATAGAATAGCCTCGATTGATTCAAAGTTTATATATTGGAAAAAAATCAACGACTAAAAAAAAAATTAAAAAAAAATCGTCATAAACTTTAAAAAAAATAAAATTTAAAAGCGAAATGGAAACTGAAATTTTTTTTTTTTATAAAATAGCCTTTTTTTGAAAAACAAACACTCTGCTTAAAAATATTAAATCGGGCTACTCAAAAATATATCATTTAAAGTTAAATGTCATATTTTATCTGATAATAGCGCATGTGCAATATAAATCTAGATTCAAACCAGTAGTTACATTACTTTAATAGAAATTGTGATAGTCATTTTTTTTATAGGTCGAATTAAAAAAAGTGGAGCTGCATTTGAACTAAGTATTAATCAATTTTTTGATTTAAAAAGAAATTATTCGTGAAAAAAATTTAAAAAATCATATAAATGAAAAACTAGTTGGTGTTAATCAAATATTTTCATTCTATTAATTTCTACTTCGCATTAAAAATCATAATAGTAATAATTAAATATTAAGACCCGCGCAATACTGAAATTATAATTAGATAACAATATATGTATCATTTAATTGTGACAAAATTAAGCATTATAGAGTCTAAATAAATTTTGATACAATTATTATAATATAAAATAGTCAAGTTTAAGTTTTCTTATTTTAATTCTTAAATATAAGGGCAAAAAAGAAGCAATAATTTTTTTATAATTAATTTTTCTATATATATTTAGATCTTTTCATATGAGTTAGAAAATTTTTATTAGTTTATATTAAATTTGAAAACAACTCGCTCATTTTTATTTAGCTGAATAATATTTTCTTTTTAATTTCAGAAAATTATTAATCATGAAAAGTGTTTTCAAAACAAAAAACTAATCATTAATGCATATATAGAATTATTTTTATAAAGATAAAATCTTAAAATTTCTTCTGAAATTAAATTAAATTAAATTAAATTTTTATTTTTTAATATATCTTATTTAAATAAATTAATAACAGCTATTTTGATTTGAGCAGCAGTCAAGCCTTAAAAATATCCAAAAATCAATCATTAATATACACTAAACGCGAATAATTTTTTTTTTTAAGGAATAAAAAACTGACACTCCAAGGCCAATTATTTTTAAATTATCGAAAATATGTTTAACAAAATAATGAAAATAAGATAAAAAATCCAGGATATAGGCGCTTAAAAATTTTTAGAGAATATTTATTACAAAAAAAATTTATTTCAGTTTGTTAATGTTTCGATTTTTTAGATTTTTTGTTAACTTAGATTTTTATATATAATAAAAAAATATCCTTTAATTACAACAAAAATATTTTATGAGCTCTAGAAATACTAATTTTGAAATATTATCAATTTGCTAAAAATGGGGGTTTATTAATACTGGAATCATGGAAGCTCAATTATTTAAAATATTAAAAATTCGCAGATAAAAAATTAAAATAGAGAATTTTTTTTTTTTCAATTTAGAGGAAAGTATATGTAGGAATTTGGGTTTAATAATTTATTTTAATTCTTGAGCTAATTTTTATCTTGATTTTACAATATTTTATTTTATTTTTCCAAAATTCTAGAGGGAAATTTTTTCTTTTTTTATAATTATTGTGCCATGCTATTTCTCTATACCCTTGATCACTAAAAAAACATTAAAAAGTAAATTTATGGTATCTATTTAAATCAAAAAATGATATTTTTAATAAAAAAGTATAATAAATGATTCAATTTTAATAAATTGGTCTAAAAAATGATACTTATTTTCGAAATTCAATGTCTCTAGATCTAGAAAACAAAAATATGATATATTTGAGGTTTTTAAAAATGAAATAGATCAAAATAAATCTTTTATAGTCGTAATAACTGTTTTTTTTTAAATTTTCGTTTTATTTGGAGTAAAATATAAGCAATAGTAGAACAAATTCTTAGTTTTTTTTAATAGATGAAATATATATAACTTGAGCTAAAATTCTAAAATTTAATTTCAAAGATAAGAGGAAAAAACTACCAGGGATATTTTGTTTGAAATAAGAAATTTAATCTATTAATATTAATCTTAATAGAATTTTTTTTATTAAGATACGCATAAAAGTTTTTTTTTATACGTTTAAATTTTATATTCCGAAATTGTTCCATTTTTTGTATTTTTTTTCAATATATTTATCACAAAAAAGTCTGGAATAAAAAGCTCCAGTTATATTTTTTCGAATAATTTAAAATAGTAATATAAGTAATTTTTAAATATATATAAAGAAATATAATAAATTTAAATAATATCATTTCTATAGATCTCATATAAAAATTAATGATTATATAACAATAGGCCTATGAAAATCAGTTGATAAATTTTGAATCAACAGAAAATCAGATTTCATTAAGTAAAGAGTTAAAGATAAACAAAGAATCAAGCTTTTATTTTTTTTAAGTATATAATTTCAGAAATAAATATGAAAAATTTCATTTCATTCTGTACTATAATCTTGTGTATTTATATGAATTTTTTTTTGTAATATTTGTATAAAATCTATAAGCTTTTAGATTCATATAAGATAAATTTTTTGATCTTATTCTAATATATGAGATTTTTTGACCCATTTATATAAACATACCTTTTTTCCACGTCAAAAATGAAGAAATACAAATCAAAAAAGCTAGAAAAAACAATTATTTAATAGATATTAATCAATAGATTTTTTATAAAGATGAGGAGTGGAGTAATAGTAATTTTTTCGCGATTATTTTTATTACAATGTACTTTTTTTTTTTTTAGAAAAACATATTTTAATTTTTTTTAGGGTTATTTACCAAACTGAAATTGAAAATAAAATCTAAAATAGGAATAGGAATATAAATAAAAGAAAACCTTTAATTAAATGATCTTTTAAATCAAAAAATATTAAATGTAAATTTTTCAACAAGTTCAATAATTCTGAATAATATCTAATCCTTTCAAAAAATCATGCTTTTTTGTAAAAAAAATTAGTTTATATAAAAAAAATAAACATAATAATCGTAATTTAATTTAAAATATGACTAAATTCCAGATTTATTATAGATGCTATTATATCAATAAAATAACCCAATAGATGATTTCTTAATGAAATCTTATAATTTTTTTTTTTTATATTCGCCTAAAATTTAAAAAAAATTCTTACTGATTATAAAAAATTTTACCAGCTTACTCTTATTTTTTCCTCTTTTTAAGAGTTTTTTTTAATTTTTTGAATAGGGTTTAAAATGAAAGTCAATTCCAATAAAAAGATGAGTAAAAATTGGAAATTTTAATACATTATATTCCTTCATCAGATATCACCCGTATTTTTTAAATATTTTAATATAAAATTTGTTTTAATTTTAAAAATACACCCTTTCTTGGCTAAATCCAGAAAAATTACAACCGATTTTGAGAAAATTGAAAAATAATTAATATTTGCGAATATAATAAAATAAAATTAAGGTAAAAAATATTCAAACACAAAATAGGTTTTTTTATTCGAAATTAAGTGAATTGATACAAATATTGTAATTATATACAAATTAATTTAAAACCCCAATAGCTTGAAAAGTGATTAATTATTCAGATAAAAATATCTAAATGTTTTTTTTCATTTTGCTGATTTTAAATAATGATAATGAAACGCCATTGGTCCTAAAAATAAAAAAATAGTCCATTAATATTTATAAGGGCGCAATTTCAAAATAAATGAGACTATGTAGATTATGTTGTAGCTTTGAACAGAGATTTAAACAATACATAATTTTAAGATACAAAATTTATTAAAAAGCTAAGATAACCTGTGTTAATTTGAAAAAAAGAAAATTTATTCTTTAAGTTCTGGATTGTTTTTAAATTAGATTATAAATAAAAAATTTAATGTATGTGAATTTATTTTTTAATATTATTTGGTCTAAACTTTCTTATCCGTCCAATTTTCTGACAAGGGAAAAAAAAGAAAGATGTTTTTTTAAAAATAATAAATATATTAAGCTTTATCGTTCAAATTACCTAAAATAACATTTTAAAGGATACAGGGTACATACTTGGTTTTATAAAATCCATTAATTTTCATATTATAAATGTAATTAATACATGATATATGATGTACGTTCCCCACTTAATTCAATGAGATATATATAAAAAAATCAAAATATTTCGTTTAATTTTCAAGAAATTTCTAGTATTTAAAAATTTTTAGACTCAAATGCCGATTTTTTTTAGAAAAAGCAATGTTATTATAATAAAGTTAACCGCTTTTTGCTCCATTTTTTTTTATTGAAATGACCTTCAATAAAATATTTAACGAAAGAAAGACATTTTTTTTGTAACACTTAATTTAAATAAATTTAATTGATGGTTCTCATCATGAGATTTTTTTTGAAAAGACGGCATGTTTGTAATTGAAATATATAAGTAAAATCGGATTTCAAAAATTAAAATATTGGAAAGTTATTGGTTTTAAATTTTGACTTATGGTGCACTAAGTAATGAGGATTGATTTATGTGTAACAAGTTCTAATTTTAAAATATTGATAGTTTTATTTTTTCTAAATATAATGATACATTTGGGTATTACAAATATCAAGTAATAAAGAATCTTATTTTACGTTTTAAAATTAAATATATATATATATTCATAATACGTCGAATATTTGGCTTTGATAAATTAATCTTCAAAGAATGCATTAGGGCTAATTTAGCTAAGAATCCAGGTTTATTAAATTTAAGCTAAATTTTTCATGGAATACCTCATTCAGTACAAAATTTAATTTTGTGTCTTATATTTATAACTGAATCAGTGTATTTTATAGTAATGAGAGATAAAAATTCTCTGTATAATAAATGTAATAGTATACAGATAAAATTTTTTTATCTTTTATTAATCAGATCTTTAATTAAAAAAATATCATAACAAAAATATTTTAAGCGTTTTAAAATTCGCTATTATGATATTTAGGTTTTAATATATTATTCTCAAATAACTAATATTTGATTAAATATAATAGAAAAAAGTCATCTTCCAATTTAGAACTTTTTCAATTAGATTTTTGGTCAATAATCAATAAAGGTAGGTTTTATCCAATGAAAAAATAAAATCGGATTTTTTATTAGAGTACTTAATTACCTATCAAGCTATTGGGCTATAAATTGATTTTTATAAATTTACTTAATTTAAAACCGAAAAAATATTGATGTAGCCGTAAACATACCTGCCATAAAATTAAATCTGAATTAAAAAAAATAAAAGGTAAAATTTATTGTGCTAATCAAATTACAGAAAAAATGAAAATGAATATTTAAAAGCTTTATTAAATCGGAATAAAGTAAATTTGAAGTAGGAAAAGGCTATCATGGTTTTGGAATAAAAATTACCTCATTATTATTTGTGTTTAGATGACTAATGGGAAATATATTTTGGGAAAAAGAAAAATCTTATGGTAAAATTATTCATAATTAGTTATATATATATATGAATTACAATAGTTTTATATTTTCACATGAATTTTCACTCAAATTATTTCTAATGCAAATTTTACATAACAGAGTTTCAATTAAAATCTTAGGCCCAA
This sequence comes from Smittium mucronatum, assembly GCA_001953115.1. Lineage (NCBI taxonomy): Eukaryota > Fungi > Kickxellomycota > Harpellomycetes > Harpellales > Legeriomycetaceae > Smittium > Smittium mucronatum. The sequence goes on from LSSL01002048.1 coordinate 19,272, forward strand.
TCTTTTTATTATAATGGTTTATTTCAATATCCTTTTTAATTATGCTAGAAACAAGATTGATTTATTGATTAAATATTCGATTATTTTTTAAGTTCATTGATTTTCTTTCAATGAGAATAAATATTAAAAATATATGACATTACGACGGCAATATTGCTAGCTCATCGATTTTTTATTTAAAAAAGACTATTAAAAAAACGGTTTTTTGAATATTATATTCAAAATTTCCCTAATATTTGAATTATTCTTATTAATATTTACTGAAAATAAGCATGAGTTATTATATTTAGGAGGCTATAATATTTTTACATTGTATATTTAGACTATTTTTTACACATTTTTTCATTTCGGGACAAAAAGTTATTATAAATTCTATTAATCTCAGCCGAATTCTTCTGATATATATATATATATATATATATATATATATATATTCAGAAGCGGATTCTCTATACCAGTTAGACTGGTAAAAATCTTCTCTTATAAACTGTTGTTGTAAATTCAAAGGTGAGGCAACGCTTAGTACACTATTGCTAGTTTAATCATCGCCCTCACTTAGCAGAGACCTATAGTAGGTATTTCTCCCTTACTCCGCCTATCTAAACTTCTCTCTTTGCCTCTTGTACTGGAAAAAATAAGTGTTTTTAAAGCCCCCATGGTGGAAAAAATATGCGAGGACCTTACTGGTGGGTTGGGAACTAACTTAAAGAAGGTCTCAGTAAAGAAGATAAAAGATATTCTATAACTGATTACACCACCAAATTGACCTATGGGCCTAAGAAATCGCCTATCACAGAGGCTTTAGAAGAGTTGGATAACGAATTATCACTAGCTCTATCGTCCGCTACCTCTCACCAAGCGTCAAACTCCGGGGGGAGTCTATGAGGATAAGAAGCGGAATCAACCAACTCATGGTTGCGCATAACCATGCACATAGAACTACATAAGCAGCGATCTCTCTAAGAGAAAATGAAATAAAATAAAATAACATAATTATTAAAACGGAATAACTGGTTATGGTCACAGTCCAGAAACTACTAAAATAAACTAAAAAAACTAACCAAAACACACACCGGTAAAACTATAACAAAAAAATATAAGATAATAATATTTAAAAATAAACGATAAAAATAACTAAACCATACCAATAAAATATAAAGTGACCAAAAAATTCCTCAAACGTGCTAAGAATTTCGGAAAATAAAGGCGACTTAGCTTCATCTAGAACTAAAATACCTGTACCACCGCTTTAAAATATATATCTTTTCTAGAAAATTGAGAGATTAATCGCTATTAATTGTATTTTAAAAAAAATATTAGATTAGATATGAGTAGTTCATATCTAAAATTAAACTATTAGTGGATTAATATTATTATATAAAAAGACGTATTGCTCTTGATAAAGTAAAATAATTTTAAATAAATAAAAAGTTTCTTTTAATTCATGATTTTGAGTATAATCAATAAAAATTTTCATAAAATTTCCAAAATTTTATTTACTTATTACTACACCAAACTAATTTATTCTTAATCCGTAAAAATTTCACGGTCCATTTATGATTTTGTTTCAATTGTATGTACAACCAATATTTAGCCTTTTCCCTTTTAATTGGGGGGTTTTTTGCTGTAATTGGATTCAAGGTTTCAAATTATATTTTGCTTTTCTTATGATAATCTAAATTTTTCTGAACTTGGTTTTGAAATAGTTTAAATTAGTTTTAAATAATATTTAAGACCGATTTATAAAGAATTTTTTACATTTTATCACACTAAGTAGTTTCATCTTTTTTAAATGACCGAGTAAACAAAAAAATCAATATTATTAAAAATTATAGCCCAAAATAAAAAGTATGAGATAAGCTATACTTAAAAAAATCCATAAAATAATAAAATAATATTAATACCAATATTTTCATTCCAGTGCGTTTAAAATTAACTGTATAAATCAGTTTCATAAATAAAAATCGCTTCCAATAATTGCGGGTAAGTTTTGGGCTTGAAAGATATTCATTAAAAAAATTTCAAAAAATTGATACAGAAACTAGTTTTATTTAATTAAAGCTTTTTTTATTTTAAAATTCATGCTACTGTGGCCATCAAAAAAATCTTATTTTTATATGCGATAATGAAGTAATATATAATTCAATTTTATATAAACAAGCTCTTTTTGAATATATTGTATTAATTAACTACGATATCTTATTTTTTTTATTTTTCAACTTACTGAAATTAGACCAGTTACAACAGTTAAAATGATATTTAATAAATTTTTCAGTCAAAAAAAAAACTCAAAACATAATTAAATTTTTCTAGAGTATATTATTAACAAATAAATTTTAGTTAACCAGTAATGAATAAATAAATAGTATTTAAAATTAATAATTTTTTTATTGAAAATGAAACTAATATCATTCTATATTTTTTAACAAAAAACATTTTTTCTCTTTTTCATATTTTTTTAGCGATAATTGACTATTCTTTAAAAAATAAAATTCATATTAACCTAAAAATTTATTATTTTCATACTTAAACAATGATTAATTAGGTTTTTTTGAGAGAATACATAAAAATTTTCATTTATAAAAACAGCTGTATGTTGCCTTCATTTTTTCACCCCCCCCCCCTCTAAATGACCCACAAACATCATATTATAAATGATTAGATTTTTCATTCATTGAATGATGAAAAATGAGATTTTTAACATATTTATATTTTCTAAAGATTATTAACAATAAAATAAAAAATTAATCTGAAAAAATAGATTTTTATAGATAAAAAGTATTTTCCTCTTGATATTTTTTATGATTTTATTAATAAATTTACATTTAAACTGTTTATAAAGAATTGATATGCTATTTATTTAGATTTAGATTTTTAAAGCTTTTTTGAAAGAATTTTATCTTTATTATCAGATAAATCGGTTTAAATATATTTTTATGATATATGTATAATATAACATGAATACCCTTTTTTTAATAAATTAAAAATGAAGCTTTTTTTACAAATTATACATAATAATGCCTTGATAAAAATCCAAACAAAATTAATTAACACAAGCGAATCATTATTGTTTATTTATTTACCAAATTCGACGATGATTTTTATACCGATTCAAAAAAAAAACTTTTAATGATTTCCATTAATTTCAAATAATAATAATTATTATAAGTTTAAAATATGTGTTATAAATATTGTTTCACCTTTCCGAATTCTTTATGGGCTACTTAAAACAATCATATAATTTTTATTATAGCGCGTAACTACATATAAATACAAATTCTATATATTTAATGAAATAGACATTTTAATATATTTAATAAATTGCTATCCTATAAATTGATTTTATACCACTTTTATATTTTTAAAATATTTTATATCAGTTTCAGATTATATTTATATATTTTATGCTTTTTAGAGAATGGAAAAATGAAATTTCAATAAATTTGGTCATTTTTAATTATAGATAATTATGGGACTAAATATTTATAAAAAAAAAAAATCCTCTAATATTCCAATAATAGTAATTTTTTATAAAAAAGCTATCCAATATATTTTTTAAAGATTATGAGCTTTACAAAAAGTTTATCATTTAATTTTATTTTTATCAAAAAATTATTATTAGATTTGTGATTTTTTCACAATAGACAAAAAAATATTTTCAAAAAAATTGATTTTTTCAAGGTTTACTATACAAGATGTTTTTATGTTTTTTTTACATTAAATCTTCAATTCGAAGATTCAAGTATTTAGTTTGATATTTTAAACAATTATAAACAAAAAGTGTGTATATTTTTTAACTCGGAAATCTAAAAAATATGATTTTTTAAAAAAGTCTCATCAATGTCCCTAAATTTAACTAAAATACCTATTAAAAGTTAAGAAATTGTAAAAAATTTGTATTTTTAAGATTTGAATTACGAAATATTCCTGAAAAATTAAACAATAATTTATTTTGGGGTTGCTTGTAGCGACATACAGATTTTTTTAATCTAAAATCTTTATTTATTCCAAAAAAGGATTTAATTCTACCAAAAAATTAAAAAAAACTCTGAATTTGGAATTATTAACCAATTAATATCAATATTTAACATCTTTTTATTTTAATTAAATATATTTTTATTTTTTACGAGCTTTTCATTAAATGGATCTGTGTAGAATTATAAATCAAGCCACTCATTTGTTAATTGGTCGTAACTAAAGCTAAAATATCTTATGAGTAGCCATTATATTTTTAAAAAAAATTTTATATCATTAATAGAATTATAATTATTATTTTTAATAAATTGAATCTTCATCCGAGATTTAATCCAAACAAAAAATATATGATTTCATGAGTACAATTATATTATGGGATAGGTTATTTATTGCATCAAATAAACTCACTAAAATTTAAATAGAATATCGCTTCTAAAAGAAATAATATTCATTTAGTTTTAGTAAATAGAAAATGTTAAATCCTTTACGATTTTTGATTTCAGCTGATTTGTTTATTTTTTAAAATATATTAATACTTAGTGATTGAAAGGAAAATTAAAATCAAATATTTTGGTTATGTTTAAAAAAAGTTTAACCCCATTTTTTTTAAAAAAAATTGTTTAATATTAATATATTTTATTGGAAGTTTATTCTAAAACATCAATAATAATCTATTTGTTTTTATAAATGCATTAACCATATCAGGATGCAAAAAAAAGTTTTTTTTTTGTTTTTTTTATGAATTATATGTCATTAGATCGATTCACATTAATTGTGTATAATCTTTATTGTTTAATTATAAAATTAAAATTAAAAAAAATCTAATAAAAATCTAAGGTACTAAGAATTGGTAACTTTATCATTTTTTTTTAGGAAAAGGTAATCTATCATCTAAAAACAAGACTTTCTGTTTTTTAAATTATTTCAAGATAATAGCTCAATTATTATTTCCGAATTCAGATTACAGAGATTTTTAGCGCTATAAGGGAACTGGAAACCAAGGTGGGTAATTTAGAAGTAGATATATATATGGAATCCCCTGCTTCAGAGAATCATTATATTTCTGTAAACTCTGCTGTGAAATTTCTTAACGAATACCCAAAATTAGAGAAGCTTATACGGTCCATTTAAGGTGATTTTTTCAGAAATCTGCCAACATAAGATGAAAAGAGGGATAAGTTTAATCATTTTAAAATAGGATTAAGATATTTTATATACCCTCCTCCCTACGAATCGGTAACACCAGCGGTGAAGAAGGCTGACTCAACAATTTATGTTATAAAAGCTTCACTGGCACAAAATACCGGTACTATAGATTATTTAATCCATAGAAGACTCCAGAAAGATCCAAAATCAAACCTGCACGGCCAAGTAGTCGACACACTAAACACTGATAGATTGATTATGACAAATGTGGCATCAATGACACAAAATACAGAATGGTAAATCTGAACAGCAAGATAAAATTTTCAGGAAAGCCTGAGAAGCTAGTGGAATCGTAACTCAAGCATTTGGTGAGTTCATAAATGTTTGAAGCTCAATTGAATGCAAAAAAACCACATACGTGAATGATAGATAGAAAGAAATTTTGGTCTGACCAGCAATGAACTAAAAAATAAGGTTTCTACGGCAAAACATAATTAGTTCAAATTAATGGTTCTGTACCCAAACCTACCTAAGAGAATCGCCCATATAAATCAAACTTTAGATAGAGTAGGAGCATGTGAGTAAGGAGTTCCCATTAGAGCTAGAATTGATCCCCTCCCCACATATGGGAGGAGTTCGTTGCGGTATTCAAGACAGGTTGATATAAGAAAAAGGACAGCTAATATGTTCAAGACGCTATATAGAAGTTATTCAGAATTCTATTCCAAAAATTTGAGTCAGAAAACTGGGCTTCGGAGGAAAAACGGAAAACACCGATAATAGGGTCACAGAAACTCGCGAATTACCGGAGAAGAAACATTAGGAGGCCAAATATGGACGCACATAAAAAAATTTTCAGAGGATTTGGAAGTCCTTAAGTCGAAGAAAGTGATAGAGAAAATGGGAATTATTTCAGAGATTCCACAGCAATAAATTAAAAATTAAAAACAATACCGGAGAATTTTCTTCTAGTCATATAATTATGAAGGCTAATTCATAGACTAAAAATTCAAAATTTCAAAATTAAATAAAAGTGAAAATTAATTCTCAGAAAGTTTTTTATGGCTTCTTTGGATTTGAATATTTTCTTCTACAAATAATGGTAAAAAAATCTTGCAAAAATAATCTATTCTTTTGTTGGTATGGATGTAAATATAAATTTTGAGACCTTCCCTTCATTGATTTTCTGAGCCCGCAAACCTTGACAAACATTCTCAGAAAATTGTTGAAACGGGTGTGAAAAAATATTTCAATGTAACAGCTTATCTGGAGGATCTTATTATAGCTGGAGAATCAAATAAGGTGTGTCTAAAACACACCAAGATACTAAAGAAGAAATTAGCGAGTTTAGGATATTTGATAAACGCGAAAAAATCTTAAATGAATCATTAGCAGACTATATCTCACTTAAGAATGAAAGTTGGCAACAGGGATGTTAAATTGAAAATAAAATCTAAAAAGATAAGAGAACTACTCAGGGAGACAGGAAGTATTTAATCGTGAAGAAAACATCGTTTAGAGTATTCGCGATATTAATTGAAGAAGCACAAGATTAGCCGGTTTTTTTACTACCTGGAAACTTTATTCTGAGATGATTATCGGAGCTGAAGAACATTTTTTTTTCAAGAATATATTATTGGACATAGATAGTGATATTGTCAGATCAAGCACCGATGAGCTTGATATTCTAAAGAATAAATTTAAAGAGATGAAACGGTCTTTCGTTCTTACCAGAAAAAACAGAGATATAATTATCCATGGGTACAAGTTATTTAAAATGGGAAATAGTCTTGGGAGGTGCTAGCTATTTAGAATTTTGGACAAAAACGGTTCCTGCACTCCATATAGACTGCAATAAAATACTTGCTGTCAAATTTTTACAGGAGTTAAAGAAGTAATGAGGTTTTCAGCTCTTTACTATTCGGAAAATAAATCAACCCTCTCACATTTTAAAAATCTTGGTGGAAAGTCATCCCCATAATTTTTAAATATCACAGAATCCATGTGAAAACATCTCATCAACACGTACAAAAGAGTCCAAGCTATACAAGTGTCATCATTAATGAGTCCATCAGATGGGCCAGGCTAGTTGAGAGTTCGGACAGAATTCTCAGTCTTGCATGAAGAATTCTTCAATATATATTCCCAGTATGGGTATCACAACATAGACTTATTTTAATCAAGAATAGATGAAAAGATAGAGAAATAATAGAAAAGTTTTCTGGGCACTTGAATGATAGTATTGATTTTTTAGATTTAAATCTGGATAAAATTTAAGAACCCTTACTGCTGATTAACCTGAAAACTTTTCTTTCAAGTTATAAAAAAGTCTCGACTGAAAAGGATTGCTATGAAAACAGTGATATCTGCATGTAAAGCTACGATATGGTTCTTAGACCCGCAAGAATTGTCTATAGCACATCTGATATCGATTTCGGAAACCCTGATAGTTCCGGATCCAAAAAGAATGAAATGACCGCTGTCAAAGAAAAAGTTATGGGGAATGATGTCTTGGAGAATCAATGAGCTCCATCAAAAGCCGAGGTGAATCCGAGACTGAAATAAAAATCATATTATCCAATAAGAATTCAGTCAGAACAAGATCAAACTACTATCCAACACAAAGAAAATATAAGTACTGAAAAAAGACTAGGTATGTTACATCAGAAATAAGTGTAGAAAACGTCTTCAGCTACCTAGCGAAATTATAAAAGGAGTCGAAAAAGAGCATACGAAAAATAAGGATATATAAATAAGCGATATTAAAGGTAAAAGAGAATTCAACCCCGAAAAAAAGTTAGATTGCATACATAAATTACTAACTGAGACATGGGAGAATATTGTGAGAAAATTATTAAGAAAAATTACGGCATACTCCCGTTAATATCATATTTTAGAAGCTAAGGTCTTAATGAAGATCAGGAAATAAGATTAAATTCCAGTGAAATCTGTTGGTTATTAATTTTTTATGAATTTATATTGGTCTGCTAAAAACATGGGATCGATGAATCCTAGAAAGTCATCGTAAATGAAATGATAAAATTGGTTATTATTGCTCCATAGGAGAAAAGATGCGTTCGGCCAATAGTGAAACCCTGAAATATAATTTGATACTCGGAGAATGTTTTTTTTTTAGTAAATTCGTATAGGATATATCGTCTCAGATTAGCCTCTGATAAATTTTCACAACTATATGTGAATGATAGCTTCCTCCAGGCTAACAGGCTATTCAGATATATAAGCGAATACAGAAAATTATTGTCTGTTAAAATTATTAATAATAATATGTAGAATACTTCAAAGTTAATACCTCGTCCAAACAATCACAAATACCAAAGTTAAAATCCATTGGCGTCACTGTTGCCGCAAATGCTGGGATACCAGCAAAAAATATAGTCTCAAGAGTATTTAGTTCTAGATAAAATACTTTTGAAATTTATTATCGCTTGTCCCGCAATTCGAGTACCAACATAACAAAAGAAATAATTCCTCTAAAAAAACTAAATGTGAATATATCCAATGACTTATAACCTAAATTTAATTTATTTTTTGACAGCTAATAACTAATATTATACTAATGAATGATTCATATTAAGTCCCATACTCCTATTTTATATTTATAATTTATTTTTAGCCTTTTCTCAAAGGCTATAAGGTTGCCTATATTTAGTATATTAGAATTTTATTGATTTTATTTGAAGTTTTTAATTAAAAATTAAGATGATAACACTTATTATGAATCTTTAATTAGTATAATATTAGTTAATGACCATTAGAGCATAAATAGACTTTAGTTTGATAATTATATTTATTTTATCCAATAAAATAATAAATGCTTTAATTATCTGATATTTAATTAATCAGGTAATATTTTCCTTAAAAAATGAAGTATACACCCAAATATCAATAAATTAGTAGTTATAAAAGGAAAAAGAAAAGGTGATATAATTTTCATTTATAAGTGTAGTATTAGCAAATAACTTTTAATAAATATGTATATTCTTAAAAATTTATATGTAAATGGGTTTTCTAAAATAAAGTAAAAATTGAATGTTTTAATAAATGAAAGGTTAATTTTTAAAAAAATAAAACGGCTAAAAATATATAAAAAAGAACTCTAAACATTATGCGGACATTAATTTATACTTTTAATGAATTTTTTTGATAAATCAATTATTTTAGGCACTATTTTTTTTGAGTATTTTCAGTTGGGGAATACTCTTTTGTTGTTGTTTTTTATGAATCAAGCCATTTATATTTTTTTTCTTAGTTATTTTGATATATTATTAACTGAAGATAAATTCAACAGACTCTCGGTTGATTAAGATAAAAATAAATAAGGGAAAATTGTTATAAATGATACTACTATAAAAATATATAAAGTCATTAGGTAAATTAAGTTCGAATAAAGCGACAAAATAAATCATATTTAAAATAATAATTTATTTTGAGATGACACTACGAAATTTCTATTGATGTTAAGAAAAGTATTTATTTATCATTTACCTCATAAATAAAAATTAATAAGAAATTTTGTATTAAAATTTCGCTGTAATTTCAGCAAAACATCTGCTAAAAACGAATTATTATTTTATAGGAAAAAAAAGAACTTTAACAAATAATTTCTTTTTAAGAGACCGAATAAACGAAATCATAAAATTTTCCTTTAAACGGAAATTATCTTTAGTAGGAATAATACTTACAACACAAAAAAAAAATTTCTAACAAGAATAAATAGTATAAACATAAAGAAGCCACAAACATAAATTTTATAAGAGCGAAAATAAAAAAATATATATTTAATTTTAATTTCTTATTATATTATATTATTTTATATTTACTATGTAAGATGTATTTGATATAAACATTTAATTGGAATAACTAATATTTTTTTAATAAATTTAGTATAAAATTTTAAGACGAGTTAGTTTAAGTTATTTTATAAAGGAATCGAGCATAATATAAAACGGTAATCCAAGTAAATTTCAAAAAAATTACGATGGTCTATATCTGATTTTCGATAAATCCTATAATAATATATTTTTAAATATTTTTAAATTAATAAAACAAAATAAATCATTACATTTTTTTAATAAAAAAATCTCTATTTACAAGTAAATACAGATCATGGAGCTTTAATAATATATTTATAATTTTTTATAAAATATCTATTACATGTTTTCTAATGCAATTTAGAAAAAAATTGGCTCTAATAAAAAAAAGTATAATTAATTTTGAATTAATTTTTATTTATTTTATAAAATATAAATGAGCTTCCTTAAAACTTAGAGAAGAGCTAAAATTGAATAATTTAATAAAAAATAATAATTTAAAGATCAAGCAGATTAATATTTTTCTTAAATTGATAGGTTTTTAAAATAAATTCAGTGATTTTCATTACATATTATTATCAATATTAACTTCAGATCATGTTTAGTGAAAATAAGAATAATTAATATATTTTCATGAAAATATAATTTTTATTCAATTTGAGGTTGTTTTTTAGTATAAAAATGTAATAATTAACTTTTATTTGAATTGTAGCTATTTAAAATGTTGTTAAAATTATATTTTAAAAATGAGAAATTTTTATAGCCAGGTTATATATGCTTTTGAAGAGGCGATATACTTTACCCTTGTGTATTTTAAATCCAATTTCTATTTAAATATGTGATTTTCAAGTTTATTTGGGGATGAAGGAGCAAGTAATAGGATAAATAATAGTAAAAAAAAGGTAAATAAGATATATGGGTTGGGTTAGGAAATACCAGAAAATTGAATCAAGATAAAAAGATTAGCCATTCAGAAATGTCTAAGCTCCTGTAATTGTAGCCTTTTCAGCTTTCTAGTGGAAAATTATGCTCATGAGAGGTTTTATCTATTGGTTAAAATATATATTATGTGAACTGAACCTATTGGTTAATTCTAAAATATGGTACTTTTTTAAAAAAGCGATACACTTATTATTTTTTACATGTTTCAGTGAAAAAAAAATTAATAACGAATTTAGAGTTAGCACTTATTATTTCGCACAAATGTAAAATGATGCAAAACCATGAAAAATGATACAAAATTATGTAAATTGATACAAAATTTATCATTGGATACAAAATTACGAAGTTAGAACAATTTCAGATAGACAAAATTATGTAAATCAATACAAAAAGCTTAGAATTTTTTTCTATTGGCCAGATTTTGATTAAAAATCTCCAATTCAATAGAATATCTAATTATGATACATGGAGTTTATTAAGATCTTAATTTATGAGTATAAAAAGAAAAATACTGATATAAATGACACAACTAAATAATTTTGTATTTCCAATTAAACATTATCGAGCTGTGTTGAGCTGAGTTAACATAATTTTTTGTTTATGTCTATCTATCTTATTTAAAAAAAGTTTAAGATATGTGCCTTGGATTACTAAATTAGTCATATAAATTCTAATTAGATATATTATAATTCAATTCAGTTTTATCGATTAAAAGTTGCTAACTTTCTTGTGTTTGGTAGTAGAAAATAGCCTTAAAAAAATAAATATAAAGAAATAATGTATTTTTTTTTAGGCATTAACAAGGTTAATATGAATAGAGGGCTCAACTGACTACTTTTTCCCTTCCATCCTTGAAGTAAAAAAATGTAAAAAAATAACATATCATTAGTTGATATTTAGCAACATTCTTAGTTACTTCTCTAATATTAAATCCTTTGTTGGATAGTTTCAAAACATAAATAAAGTGTACTTATATAGTATTTTATTATTTAGAATAACATTTTATTAAGAGATTGCTAATTTTAAAAAATATTTTATAAAGATTTTGTTAATTCATATTTTTCATTTTTAATATCAAAGATGTACATTTTAATACGTAAACTATTGATTTATAAAAATTATATTATAATTATAATCCCTGTAGCCTTTTTAAATGCTCAAATTTTCAATAGATTACTTGGGTATTAAATAAATCGATCTTTAAATAATATATGGTTATAAACATATATCGTGAATATTACAACTTTTTTATATACTTTTAGAGATATAAACGTAGAATAAATTTCCATTTAAGCCCATAATTATCCTGATGATATTAGAATTTTCCATCTCAATTAAGATGAAGTAAGTAAGCCAATATAATTTTGGATATCTTAGCTTGCATTGAAAACCCAGGGAATAAACTTAAATAAAGACTGGATCTATAATTTTGGGATGTTTTCTAAATGTCAAATAGCTATTTGCTAACTAATATAATCTTTTATAATAGAGGTTTTTTAATTAAAATTCGGCCAATAGAAAAAAAGCCTAAACTTTTTATATCGATCTACATAATTTTGTCTAGCTGAAATTGCTCTAATTGCTTAATTATGTATCTAATGATAAAATTTGTATCAATTTACATAATTTTGTATCATTTTTCATAGTTTTGTATCAATTTAATGACTAGTTCTTACTATTTGAAAACTATATAAAATTATTTTTATATTATCCCTTTGAGACCGTTATTATTTTAAACAGGAAAAAATGAAGAAAATTTGATAAAAATATAAATTAGATCCTATTAATTAATAAAAATATTATGAAAAATTCCATACTTTAAATATTTTAAAATTTTTTTTTTTGAATAATATTTTTTATGTTTGTATAATGGCGCTATTATTTTTGATATCCGCAGAAATTTAGCCCTATAACTAAAGGAAAAGCCTATTTTTTTATTTTTATTTCTATTTATAAATCCTAAATAAAACAATTTTCGAATTTTTTTTGTAAATTTTATTATCAAAAAAGATGGGGTTGAAAAAATTTAATTTAATTAATTCAAATAAAAAAAAAAACACCTTAATTTACCATTATCACTTGGCTTAAAGATTTATTGTATTTTTTATTTCTAATTTATATGACATAAATATTTTATTTGCAGCCACAATAATAATTAGATTAAGCTTTAGCTTTAGCTTAATCAAAAAGTATATATGTCATAAAAAGGGATAAAATAAAATATTAATGTTTCTAGAATTAATTAGCAGATAAAATTCGGAAACTCCGGAAATTTTTTAAAAAAAATCTTTGAACAAAAACACTATCTATTCCTTTTTTTTTTGGAAAAAACTTAAGCTGAGCTGTAATTATATTTGCATTAATGATTTATACAATTGTTTCTTCTTTCTTTTAAATTGATATTTCCAAATCGTTCCATCATTTTTTTTTACTCTCTCATAACAAGTTGCTAAATTATAGCCATCACTATCTTATAATCAAAATATAAAATATACTATATTTTATAAAAAACAGGTAGTATTACTCAATTCATGAATTAAAAATGATAACAGAAAAACTAAGAGCTTCAGTATATTCATGGGGCTCGAAATATAATAAAGGTTGTAAATCAGTTTTTTGTGCCTGATAATGAAAGAATAAAAAGATAGTTCAATAAGCGCACTCATATATTTTTTGGAATTCTCTCATAATTTTCGGGAAGAAATGATGTTAAAAAATAGATTCTGATATTTTTTATATGAATAAGTAAAATTTTCTTGGCATCATATGATTTCCCGAATTTTGGAGATCAAAAGCACTTAAATATAGTCATTTTTACCTCAAAAATACCTATTAATCTCTAAAATAAATATATTATACCATGGATATTATCCAAATTAAATTAAATATATTTTCAGCATATCATTTGACCAAATTAGGAAGTTTGATGAATGATAAAGTATCATGTTTTTTAAATTCTGCAGTTAAAACATTTGACCTTAATGTTATTTTTTATTTGTAAAGTGTAATGAAATATTTCTTATACTTAGTTTGTTAGCATATAAATAGTTTTGGATTATAAGCATGAAAATATAATAAAACCATAGTAAGAAAGCAAAATATTTTAGTGTGATAGATTTTTAATTATATATAGAATAATGTATGCTATCAAAATTTAAAATAAGATTTCTATCTTTGATTGAATATTTTTGAAATAAATGTTCTAAATAAAATGATAAATCAAATATAAATTCGATATAAAATACTAAATATTTTCTTCTAGGCTTTCATTTTTAAAAAGCTCTTAAAATTCAGCAATAAAATAAGCCTATATATTTTGAAGACTTAAAAGATATATTTTATTGATTATTGGGAAAATAAGATAATTATTTGAGTGTTTTTATTTTATATATTTTTAAAATAATAAATTAAATAATTAAACTGTAAAAATATAAATTAAATACAAGCATAATTACACCAATAAAGTATAAAAAAATATTAGTAAAAGTAAAAGAAAATATTATAACTTCAAAACCAATTTTGCATATGTTGAGATTCTAACACGAAAAAGCAGGAAAAAACACGTTTAAAATCATAGTATTGGGTTGATTAAAACGAAAAATATCATTTAATACAGGAATCAAAAGAATTTAATCACAAAAAAACCAATTTGGAAAATACCAATTTGCAAAGAGATTGATTTGAAAAGATAAAAGAAATAGCTATATATTAACTCAAAAAGATTTAAAATTACGGGATGATTATGTTACGCCGGTTATAAAGATGAATAAATCAGGTATCAAACATATAAAAATAAAACATCCTAATTTTTTTTAAAAAAGTTCTCTAGCAAAATTCGAAAGTGAAACGTTAAGTTTCATATAAAATTTAAATTCAAGAAAATTTTCTTATAAAAGATCAAAAAAAAATATTAAAGTTTTCATTTAAGCACTTCTTGATACTAAACGTAACAAAACAATAAATTATTTAATGTTGTTTATCTATTACTAAATATACCACTCTTAAAATAGCTCTTAGTAATAAATGATCTAAATAATTTCTAAATCAAAAAATCAAAAAAATACAAAAATAGATAAAATTTATTTAAATCTATCAAAAAAAAACATCTCTTAGTGATAAATTTCATCAAAAACTAGTTTTAAAACTAAAAAGAAAAAATTATAGGATAACATAAAATTCTACTAACTTTCAATATTTTTTTGACAAACCGTAGGAAAAAAAAAGAAGCTTTAAATGGAACATAGAACTGTGGAAAGAATCTTTTACCGACCAAAAAAGCCCACGACTTTTATTTTTACATATTACATTTACATCTTTTTGTGATAGATCGAATACTTCAATTTATTCTGCATTAAATTTTTTTATAGTTAAGGGTAGATAAAACACATGCTTTTCTTCTTTACTTTTTTTTTAAAAAAAAGAATACAACTAAATACAACTAAATGGATTTATTATTGTTATTCTTTCGAAAAAACGGCGGCGAGGTATAAGCTAATAGACTAAATAAGAGGATCTTGATTTTATTTTTTTGGATTTTTTTATTTCTTGGAAATATTTTAGTAATAAATTTAATGTGAGCTTATTTTTTTTAAAAAAACTATTAATTCAAAAAAGAATTAATATCAGGATAATAGATCATTTCACTGCTTAATTTATTATAAGATCTGTTAATTGTAAATCTTTTGAGTATAATTTGTAATTTTATATTTCAAATATTAATAGATGATAACTTGAACTTAATATATATTAAAATATCGAGATCATGAAGAAATTGAAATAAAAGTGATCTTCGTTTAAAAAACTATGAATAAAATTTTTTTTAGATAAATAGTCATGGATGCAGTGTTAACATGGATAAATTAATTTTTTGAATATTTTTTTAATTAGAAAAATAAATATCTTTAATTGGATCCCAATGATTTTATTTTATTTTATTTTTTGAAATACTGGTTTTCATAGATTTTTAAAACAATAAAAAAGAACACAGATTTGTATGAATGACGTAATTTTCAATGACATTGATTTTGCGATCAATATATTTAAATCGATTAATCCGATTTAAGAAGGCTTCTGCGAAATGTCAAATAAAAAATAAAACAAATATCCTTAATTTTCTAAAAAAAAAAAAAGTTTCTGGATCTTTATTATACTATTATAAATTTCAATCATTTTCTGATTTACTTTAATAGATTTTTCGAATTGAATATGAATTTAGGGGGAATATAAATGCTAAAATTCAGCAAATTTTCAAATTAATAAACTTTATGTTTCTATGAAATCCATTATTTTCTTAGTTTAAATTCAAATAAATCTTTAAAAGCAATGATATTTTTTTTAAATTATGGCTTGAAAATGATTTTTTTATCCCGCTTATATGGCAACTGTGCTTTAAATAAAACTATATTATAATCTATCATTTATTTGATTTAGTCTAATCGGATCTTAAAGATTTTTTTTAAAACACAAAATTTCTTTTCATGTAACAATTACTAAGTGATTAAGTAAACAACACCTCTTTATTTTTCCAAGAAAAAATATTTTTGGGTTTATTTTCTTTGGGTGAGGTGGGGTGAGAGGGATCGGTTAATTGTAATGGATTTATAGTCGAATTAAAATCCTATCTTGAAGTATGTATATATATGTCACGAATATTTTTTTATCTAAAGCATTGGAATAATTGAGCGTCTGGATTATCAAAACAAGCGTTCGGTATGGTGGTGGTGGTGGGGGGGGGGTCGCAAATAAGCATAATGACAAAAAAATGTGTGGTATATAAGAAAAGAAAATTCAAAATGTTTATTGCAAATAAAAATATAGTTCTTTTCATTAGTAAAAAAAACCCCCGATACTTAATGTAAATAATTTTAGAAATAAAGCATATGTCCATTGGCTATAATATACAGACTGACACCAAGGAGAAAAAAGCCATTATATTTGAAGAAATCGGATCACAAGATAGTTGAATAGAAATAATAGATTTTCCGGTTGCTTGAATTAGTTACGAAATTCTATATTTCTAATTTCAAACATTTGAAAATAACCCCCCCTCTATCTCAAACTTCAATATGCATATTAATAAATAGTAGAGTTTTTATGTTAACAAGTTAAAACATGTTTATTATGTCTCCATATTAGTTTTATTCATTCACAAAGATAGTTTTGATAGAAACAATGTAGTATAATGTAATGATTAGAACAAACAAACAATCAAGCGTAAAGTGCGTATTTTAGGAAATGGAGGATGGAAAGTGGAAGAGAAGGCTTTCTAAATGATATCATAATCATGGTTGAGGTAAAATATAATTTTCTTGCATTTTATTTCAAGAAATAAAACGAGAATACCGCCAATGAATACAGGTAGAGTGATAACGGGGTCGATTTTTTTAAAATTTTAGTTTATCACAAATAAGTATGCATCCAGCAAATAAAGAAAGGTGATGCTATTAAATCTTTAGAGTATGGAATTATTAGAAAATTTTCCGTATCTCTAGGATACGATAAAGTATAAATACTGGAATTTTTTCAGAACCAAATTAGTTTATTTCGTATAGAAGCATCTTAATAACCCTTTTTCAACAGAAAAAAACACACATAAAGCATAAAACTATCATAAAAATATTATAGAATACAAAAACACAAAAAAAAAATGAAGACAAATCTCCTTAAAAGTTTGTTTTTTTTGGCTAGCCACTCTGGAATCAGTCTTGCTGACGGTATGGATGAAATATTAAAATTTAAACCATTTTCTTGCAATATATATATTGGCCGAAATGTAAAAAAATATTTATACTTTTTTTAAAAATAATATAGATTTAAATTGCCGCGGTTCAAAGATTATTTCGACTATGGCAGATATGAATGCAATCAAACACTGCGAAACTCTGGAGGGATCCTTTTTAGTAAAAGACTTTGAAGGATCTGGTTATTTTAATTTAACTGCTCAAAAATTGATTGGGTCCTTTGAAGTGGTGAATGGAAATGCCTTCGGTTTTGGCTTCCCAAATTTGAAACAAGTGCGGGGATCGTTGAAAATATCTGGAAAAAACGTTGAGGTTATTAATCTCCCAGAAATCTCCAGTTTCTATGGCTCTTTCCACTTAGTTTCAACCAAAGTAAACTCTTTAGAATTGAATAATTTGATTAAAAGCACCGGTTATATTTCAATTCGGGATAATCAGGAACTTTTATATTTATGTCTCCAAAAACTTGCTTCTGCAATTGATAGGGAAATTCCAGACATGAAAATGAAATTAAAAGGATTAAGCGGTGGTATAAAACTTGAAAACAATCCAAAACTCATGAAAGTCCTAATTCCATCATTGGCGATTGTTGGCGACTTTTTGGTTTCTGGTAGTGGTCTTGAATATATCGATGCTAACAATATGGTTTACTCCAATAGTGTAATTCTGAAAGATAATTTTAAACTCAACGGAGTAGATTTCCCTAATCTCTTATATTGCAACGAAAATCTTATCTTGAAAGGAAAATACACTAATGCATATTTTGATAATCTGAAATCAATAAGAGGCTCATTCATTAACTATCTTTTTAATATCTATGAGAATAATCTAAGATATATTAATGAGTATCACATTCCAAAAAGCAACATGGAAAACGTATCTGCAATAACTTTACCCAGATACGATACATCAGTGAACAATATGATATTACACGGAGATGTTGGAACTAAAACGTTTGTTTATCTGTCAGATATTATGCATGGAATTGTTATGAATGACCAAAACTCAAATAAATGCGCACAGTTTACTCAAAGCCTTCGAAAATATTACGGGTGTAAAATAGAATGTTCTGTTGAACCACTAGATAGTATTATTGACTCGATCTTCGCAGCTTATTTTAGTAAGTACTCACCACAGAAACACATCCAAAAGCTCAAATTAAACAGTGATCCCATTGTTGAAAAAAGTAATGTCGGTTGTGGTAGTAATGATGACTCCAATTGCTATTCTTTATCATGCAATAAATCCCAAATAAATGGATGCAAGCCTGATTTGCAATTTGAAAGTCACAATGTTCTAAATAAATCGGAGCCTTTTGACCAAACTTCTGAATTTAAAGGAAAATCGGTAAACAAAACAACCATTGAGTCGTCCGAAAATATACAAAATGAAAATGAGCACCGCAAAAAGCTTCGCATAGATTTACCTGACCGGGAAAATTTGGAAAATAAAAGTGAGCAAGTAGATATAAGCGAGGATGTGACATTACAAGATGCAAATTTCACTAATGATATCAGAACCAGTAATGATCAGACGAAAGAGATGCAAACTGAGGGTCAGGAACAAAGACGGGAGACAATGAAAGTTTATGATAACTCAAAAATTAATGCATCAGGTTCAGTGACTTTTAATTTTTTGATCGCTTTTATTCTCTGCGTTTTTGTAATGAAACTATCTTAATAGCACAATATCTAGAAGCTTTCTAGTAAAACCTTTGTACATCCAAAAAATAAATCATATCAAATACGACTATATTGGCAACTTTATCACTTTGAGTTTTTATTTTTGCATTTCGATTAATTTTCAATTTTAAAAAAGTGTATAAAATATATTCAATTTAATATGGAAAAATGCGGGTGTGGTGAGGGGATAGTTGATACGTATTTGAAAATCATTTTAGTTTCTGAATATCAGCGGGAA